>OZ014530.1:186019926-186210905 GCA_963966105.1 Volucella zonaria | reverse complement strand
GGAAATCTACGTCGATTATTGAAACCTGAACATCAGCAACAGTGAAATGCCATGGAAAACTTTCGTGGAGACCAAGCGATGCCCATATGAGTTCATCTCGGATCCGTTGGCTGCGCAAAGTTTAAGGCGATTTGACTGCGTATTAAAGGAACAGAACAAACGCTTTGTTGGTGGAATGAGGGTGACGTCTGCATGAGTGTCTATAAGGAAATTTCGCTCAGTTGCTTCGTCAAAAATAAACAGGAGAGCACAAGAAGCGCTTTTTATCTCAAATGAAATGTATTCTTATCAACTAACATTTTTTTAGGTGTATAAAATATAAAACGCGTCGAATGTAAAGAATGTACAGATACAGTCGTATCAATTTGCTTGCAAAAAAATCGCACAGAAGAGTCATAGTGTCGCTAGCAGCATGACGGGTGGCGCTATCTTGTCGAAACCATGTGTGCGAAGTGAACGATGTGTGTTCTATTGGAAGAAAATAATCAATTATCATGCCTCGATAAGATTTACCGTCTACAGCAAGGGGTTTGTCTTCGAGAATTTTCAAAAAAATACGATCCAATTATGCCATGGACCGATAATTCACACCTTACGCTGACGTGGATTATCGCGCAAACTGTTCTCGACGAGCTCGATGTTGTCATCAGTCCTCCACGTTCGGCTGGGCCGCGGCTGTGGGTTGTTTACTACTGAACTTGTTGCCCGGAACCCCAACACCAAAAATCGAATCAAGACTTCGCTTTGCGCGTCACGTAAACGTACCTTGAACAAAATCTTCAACCTGGAATAGCTCAAGAATCATTAGACTTGAAAAACTCTTCGAGTGCTAACGCACATTGTTCATCCGTCCACTGCTACATCATGCCTAACTAACCCGCATGAATGACGAATCGAACCCGGCCCTTTGGTCGCCCCTCTGCTCCATGGTATTAGAACAATTCGAAATCAAAATCAAAATCCTAATACTGCCAGCCGACACCCTGTACTAAGTTATTGTACATTAAAAATAAACGATATAGCTTTCGACATGGAATTCTACACTGGAGCCGCAATATCAGTTATGAACTACGACACATTCATAGCCCACTGGCCAAAGGCCAGAATATTACCTACCAAGGTCTTGCTTAAAATCTACACTAATGATATTTTTACCGCATTTGGTAAGTCGGAAGTATTTTACTAGTTTAGCACGAGAAACAGAAGGTTATGTGTGACCTATACATAGTAAGAGGCAAATTCGATGCCCTAATAGGAAGTGAATGGATAAATGCGTTAAAATTATTAGAAATTAATTCAGTTGATACCTTTACGGAAAGAAATACATTGGATGAAATAGCACATTTTCGAAAATCATAAAAAATTTTCTGAATCGAGAATTGGAACCATCCGCCGTGGAAAGGGAATTTTAAGATTACGTGACGGTAATGCACAATAAAGGATCACTAGTAAAGAAAATCAAGCTTATATTTGGTGTTTAGGCAACACCCTATATATGGCAAAAATGTATGGATGAACACATAATTAATAACCTGGATGGTACAGCTAGCCTCTTTGACGACATTATTGTAATGGAGAGGTCCCTTGGTGAGGCTTTGAGACATTTCAGAAAAGCATCCTCTTACTTGACGCACTACGTAAATTTAATTTACATTCCAAAAAATCAAAATGCAAGATGTCTGAAGAGAGCATTATATATCTGGGGCACAAAATTAATAAAACCGGCTTCCACGAAACACTCAAAAAAATCGAAGATATGTCAACTAACAAAACTATGTCCTCTCTATCAAGTATGTACTAAGGAAGGATCAGAAATTAGTTTTGGACTTCTCAGTATTCGTTCAAAACTCTGAAGAAAGGGATTGTGAGTATCTTGTTTCGTTTGATGAAAACCTTCCACTCATCCTAGCTACAGACACTTTACCAGTCGGATTATCTGCAATATTATCTCGTGCAACAGAGAAATGAACAACCAACAGTATTAGCATCTAGAAGTTTAACTAAAGCCGAAAAAAATTACAGCCAACTGGATAAGGAAACAACAGCGATCTAGTGGGGAATGCTGTTCACCTATTCTTACAGAAGAGAGTTCATGCTCATTATGCATAACAAACCACTAATCTCAATATTCAACCCGCAAGAGAATATACTCACAGTCCAACAACTGCTACACTACGCCCAGTTTCTTAGCGAATTCAAGTATACTCATAGTAATGCTGATTTTCTTTCTAGAAATCCTTAAGATAAACACATACGAGATACACCAACTTTGGGATGATTTTTTACCAGTCGCGAATGGGGACATATCTGAAGAAATTAAATAGATTAAGCAGTTGCCTTGTGCTTCAGCTACGAGTACAATTCGGAGAGTGCTTGAAAAAACGCCGCACAAAAACATGGAGAGTGAGTTAATGCTACATGATGCAGAGGAATACGGATTATAATGCCCACTATACTACGCTCGCGAGTCTTGAAGGAACTACACTCTGGCTCTTGGGATGGTTAAGATCAAGTCGTTGTGCAAAAGTTATAAAGGAGCCGATGAAAGTCACAACCCATTCATGGGAAGAATTAGAAAAAAAAATAAATCCGTTCAAATTTATTCCGAAATGTCGAATCCAATCCTACGAGCACCTGTTCTTAATGATACTGACCCACACAAAGAACAAGCTTCTCATTCCAGCGCTAATCCTAATGTCAACGCGACCCCAGCGCTCAAAGCTTTTATAACCAGCATAGTTAGTAGAGTCTTTATTGAAGAATGTAGGAATGTTGTGCATTCAATCATTAATCCTGATTTCTCATTCCATAGGAGAAACGATCAGACCATAGATCTCGATTTGAACGGTCTAGACAAAATACCAGATGGTACCATAGTTTTAGAGAATACTCTGGAATCCCTGGTGACAGGATTCCAAACATTTCCAATCATTTTAGAGCAACGCTAAAATACTTTGGTGTTTTGAATATAGTGGTTAATAAAATTGTGGAAAATGCAGTGTTTAACACTTAATTATGCAGACAGGCGTGCTTTGGGAACATTGGAATACCAGATGATGATCCTTGTTTAAGAAAACAGGATAATCGAGTCTTATTGCCAATCAGTGCGTAACCACCTTTCATAACTACCTTTGCCACCTGAGATGCTATACTATCTGACGTCCTCTTACAGAAAAAAAGCCCTATATACGTTTACAAGAGGCCTAAAAGCCTATCTGACTAGGCCTTTCGGCATAAGGGGACCAGCCGATATGCCGACTTCCTTTTTACCTCAGCCTAAAGTTGGAAAACCAACAGTTTGGAGAAAATTATGCGCATCATGAAACTGGTCAAAATAGGAGGTCACCGCCTATACCACCAAAGCCATTTTACCCACAAGTGGTATATTTGCTACAATACAATTCCCCCAATATCATTTATAGGTATCCCAAAGACAAAGCTATTCACCAAATTATCAACTTCACCAACAAACAAATCCATATCCCCACCAGAATATCAAACAATCACCAAATTTCCCTACACCAAGGCCTAAGCCAGGACCGGAACCTACATATCCAACGAACATCAGCACAAATAATGTAAACTACGCTAATAGGGCACAAGGAAAGAACTGGCCGCCTGGCCCTAAATGTACAATGACCCATCATAAAAACATTTACTTCCGAATAAAGTGCAAAGAAATTTCCATCTGCAAACTTCTGACGCTGCATCTCAGACCAATTCCCAAATCCCAGAAACTCATAAAACGCTTGACTCCTTAGGTGAAATTAATGGCTCTCTATATAATGCCATGACCATACGTAGACCAAAAAAATGGAAACGAAGCTCACTCTGACTTTGTTGATGTCTCTATCATATTTTGAGCGTAGGACGAACAATAACAAAATTCTCAAATTCTTTGTAGACACTGGTTCCAATAAAAATTACGTACAACCAAACGTTGTCCTAAATCATAAAAACTTCCATGCCAACTCAATTTTCGGGAACATTTTACACTTAAAAACCTCTTTGGTCTAAACACAAAAACTAGGTTTTTCCTTCTACCATATCTCACATCGTTCCATGAGATCCTTGGAAACGATAGCCTCAAAGAACTGTCAGGAGTTATTTTTGCAGACAAAAACGTTAAAGCCAATTCAAAACAGCAAATTTCGAACCGACCATGTGTTTCAAGTGATTGACCTTAAAAGTGGCTTCCACCAAATTTCTCATCACGAGGGTGACATCGCGAAAACTTCACTGTCAAGAACTTAAAGTATGAGTTCGTAAGACTGCTTTTTGGCTTAAAGGACGCTCCGTCAATTTTTTAGCAAGCTTTAGACGATATAATTGGACAGCACATCGATAACATTTGTTACGTATAGTATACCGATGTCAAAACTCATTTCCAAATTCTAGAAACAATTTTGAAGACTAAAATAGAAGTTGAATTCCTGAGTGTCACTGTATCTTTAATCAGCATAAAGCGAATTCTATTAAAGTGGAAGCTATAACCAAGTTTCTCTATCCAAGAACCCTAAAAGATTTGCGACCGTTTCTTGGTCTGTCGGGATTTTACCGCAGATTTATTAAAGATTACGCAAAATCGGCAAAACCTCTTATAGCCCTTTTAAGAGAAGAGGATGGACGAAAATCAGAAACAAGATCATGAATCCGGAAAAGAAGCATTTATTAAACACAAACATTCTTTCATCTATGAAGACTTTATCCGTACCTACCCAGATTTCAATAAGGAGTTCAAGTGGGGCGGTATTGTCACAAGATAATAAACCAAGAACATTCATTTACAGAAGACTTAATAAGGCTGAAGAACATTACGCCACTAATGAGGACGAACAGCTGGTAATAGTATGGGCCTGAAGCCATTGCGGAATTATCTTTACGGTCGCACAAAGCTGACAATTTTCACTGACCATCTACCATTGTCTTATGCATTGAGCAATAAAAACACGAAACGTTGGACTGCAGTATTCGAAGGGTATAATTAAACTAAAATATAAGCCTGGAGGATCCAATGTTACCGCGGATGCATTATTAAAACCACCCAAAAATGACCATGTTAATTCCCTTCTAGTTACCAAACACAGCGATTAAAGTTCTGGTCAAGACCATATTTAAATTGTAGATGTACCATTAAATGTATTCAAAAACTAAATTATGCTTTGTTTAGGAGAAACCCAAGCATACGAACTTCATATTGTTTTTTCCACCAATCACAGACACACAGTAACAGGATTCGAATGCACTCAAAGTTAGTAAGTATCCTTAAGCAGTATTTTAATCCATCGGCTACTAATGCTATCAAAACTTAAGAACGAATTTTATACCTAATACAAGACACCCAACACACTTTAGACAATAGTTACTGACCTCATCGACGAAAGCCTACTGGAAGCTGAAATAATAAAATAGCACAATCGCACTCATCGCACTCATCGCAATACTCGCGACAGCCAAATCCAAATTTTAAAAAATTTTTATTTACCCCATATGAACCTCAAAATAGATAAAATTACAAAATTTTGTAGATTTTGCAAGGAACATAAATACGAATTACAACAAACCTCCATACCTGAATACCGTGGTCAAATTATCCATATTGATATTTACTTTACTGACAAACAAATAATTTTAACTGCCATCGATAAATTTTCGAAGTACGCTCTAGTCAAAATATTAAAATCAAGACCTGTCAAAGGATATTAGAGAACCACTTAAAGGATTTACATTAGCCTTTTGATAACGAGATATCTTTTTGGTCTAGGTCCATTATTTTCATGTTAGAAAATATGTCCAATAAAATGTCCTTAAAGTACCTCCTTACACCAATTCCGTAAATGGACAAGTCGAAGGATTCCATTCGACACTATCGAAATTGATTCGATGCCTTAAAACAGACAACGCAAATTGTTCCTTTTCTGAATTACTGGACAGATGCATGTATGAATACAACCAATCTGTACAATCGACAACAAACAAAATACCCATTGACATAGTTTTCGGCTTACAATCACTTAAAAATCCAGAAGCCCTTGAACGTGTAAGACAGGAAAACATACGGAAAATTCAAACTAAGCAACAGACCGACCTTGAATACCACAACAGGAAGAAAAGTTATATAAAAAATTATTCTGTAGGTGAAACCATTTATGTCAAAACCAACAAAACAATAGGCAATAAACTAAACCCCAGATATAAACAAGAAATCAGAATGCTACAATTAAAATTCAATCCGGAAGAACCATACATAAAATTCTAATTAAGAATTGATTTCCTCTATTTTCACCCAACTAGCCTGTTACTAGTGTCATTGTGCACCACGACCGCAAATCTCCATATAGCAGATTACTCCAATTCGAAATTAGTAAAGATACACGTTCGAAATGCAGTCATTCAAGATGGTTTCTGTAAAATATTTCACGCAGCTGATGTCAATGTCTATGAAGATCTGGTCGACAATATCGAAGTCATCCCCTAGCCCCTATCATTCGTTTTGAAATCCAAAATATTAAAAGTAATTTAAGTACTCGTAGACTAAGAAATAGTAGGTAGTTAAACGAGCATTGGATTTTTTACGAACTACGAGTAAGCGGAAAGTTCCGACCACCACGATTATGAAATATTAGTGGATGAGATGAATAATGTATCGCAAAATAATTATAATCAAATTGTCATTAATAAAGTCACAGTTAACGAGTCCTTTCTATAGTATCGCAAAAAAAAAAAAAAACGCGAAACAGGAGGCTGAATCTCCTCTAACTGTTCGACTTGGAATCAAAAAACGAAACGAGTCCTGATAAATATGTTTTATTGTCCAACTCCTAATCACAAGCTGAAACTTAAAACCTAACTTAACATATCATTTAACCCTAAGCGGACTCTTGCCAGGTAATGTGCAGGTTCAAGGGCAGTTGTGTCAGCATTCTATGAGCCTGGGAACGATTTCATGTGTCAAAAACGGATGGAACTGCACGCGCAGTTTCAAAAGTTCAGAATTTTAACTCCCCTCTTCTATGGTATGCAGAGTATCGTGTTATCTGTCTTTCCTTTGAAAATCTGCTTTCTTGTTAATTTTCCTCCATTTAGAAAAAGGTCCGAATACTATCAGAAAGAGGATCATGGTGTTAGTGGCTGTCGATGATCTCATTTCCTTGGTAAGATCCGCTAAGATCCTGATATTTCTCGCGCTTACGCTGTGCAAGTATTCCACGTGGTGGTAGTACTTCGAGGGATGTGAAAACGGGACTTAAAAATGTCCTATGATATTATTCAGCTGGATAGTCTCATTGTGGAAAGTCCCATATACGAGTAGGTATATTGTTTGATGTATCACGGACAGCAAGCTGGCTATGGAAATTTGTAACGAAGATGGTATATTCATTGATGATTTCAATGATTTCTTCATCGTTTAAACTGAATGTGCAGGCTGCGACTTATCCTTTCAATAGCAGCATAATGCAGTGATCCTTCTTTAATTTTTCTAGGGACCTTTCTCCACATACCGCTACATTTCAAAACAATACAGTATAACCCAAATCAACATTCACAGTGCGGGCATCCCAACTCTCCTGACCCTGGTCTTACTGTTGCTTGCACTCAGTCACTGCACGCGCTGTATGACAATGTAATACAGCAACGGCAGTGACCGAGTGTACGTAACAACCGATGGATAGCGGGCTGTAGGTGTGAATTTTGTTTGTGTGCTGTTTCCTATTGTTGTAAGGGCAAACCAACTCTGAATTTGTACTTCACATCTGCGCTTAGCAACGTCGGTGTTTGTGTTTTTTGCGTTTGGCTTTCGTTATAATGACTCGGGAATTCAGAGTGGATATTGTCAATATACACGGGCTAAAAAGAAATCACTTTTCTGCGTACTTCCACGTCTGTAAATACCGACCAGCTATTTTGACACTTAGTGAAACACAGGTAGATCCCCGCCCACACCTCCCAGATCATTCTGATCTGAAGCTACCTGGTTACGAACTAATGCCACTATTCTTTCCTCATCGCGGTCTCGCCATTTATGTGCGTAGTGATGTAGCTTACCAAACTCCACCACAATGTAGTCCCTGTTCCAATCCGGAATTCAATTTCATGTGATTAAAATTCCATCTCCGTAAGCAAATTACCCACTACAGCTTTATTTACAGAAGCCCCAAACCGGACAGCAACTCGACCTTTCACGAGTTTGATGCTCTGTCTGACTCCATAGAAAGAATTGTATCGGTGTATCCTCATACTGAAATCGTTATTACGGGCGATTTCAATATACACAATTCTGGGGGACTTCGACATTCTGGACAGACAACACCCGAAGGACGGTGTGTTGAGATCTTCGCTGCGGAAAATTACTTAACCCAGCTAGTAAATGAGCCCACACGAATAGCAGACGTTGATAGTCATACCGCCAACACCCTGGACTTGTTTTTAAACTCTCACCCTGACAAATACAAGCCCAATGTGCTATCCCCTCTAGGTTCGTCGGACCATTGTGTCATATCAGCTAATTTCTCGTACACACATCACACAATTACAGAGCAGATTCCTAAAAATTCTTTGGGAATTTTAACTGGTCGTTATATTTCCTCGATAACGACGTGGATGCCGCTGCTGATATAATCACAGAAACTATTCTCTTTGGAATGAGATGCTTTATCCTTTATCGGATGAAGAGCATCAAACCAAAAGAAAAGGCATGGTACGACTCGAGCTGTCACTGTTAGAGAAATGTTTTTTCAGTCCTTCAAGCCCAACCCAACAGAGGAAAACCGAAAAAAGTTTAAGCGAGCCAGGAATGACTGCAACGTCTTTCTTAAACGTGTAAAATTCCAATACGACCAAAAACTGAGGCAAAAAATACTACAATGTCCCAAAGGTAGTAACAATTTTTGGTCGTTCGTCAAAAACATTAGAAACTCTGCCTCATCCTCCAGCCCAACGCTCATTTACAATGAAATTCCAGCTGTCAGCTCTTTGGACAAGGCCAATCTGTTTGCCGCACACTTTGCGGCTAGCTGAACACTCTCGGATTGTGCTTTGTCCCCGCCTACACTTGAGTGCGTCAAATCTTCAATGGGACGAATCCAGTTTCTCGTGTAGTAGCAACAGTTCTTAAAGATCTTAAGATACATAAATTCGCTGGTCCAGATGGGATATCTCCCTTCCTTCTGAAGAAGTGTTCTTCTTTGCTGGCAAAACTACTGCGTTAGCTTTTTCATCAGTCCTACTCTTAAGGACTCTTTCCGAGCAGATGGAAAACAGCATTTGTCCAGTCCGTCCCTAAGAAAGGCGAATCTACTTCCCTCTCCTCCTACAGACCCATTGCACTTACGTCCCTTCTTTCCGATGTCATGGCAACGCTGATAAACGGTCAGCTCATGAAATATCTCGAAACACGAAAACTTCTCAATGACCGGCAATATGGTTTTCACAGCAACAGGTCCACTGGTGATTTGATGGCATGTCTGCATGTCTCACCGCAAAGTGGAACCAAAGCGTACATCAATCTGGTGAAAACAAGATAGTTGCACTTGACATTTGACAGAGTTTGGCATCAGGCTCTTTTGTCGAAAATGCGTGCTTTTGGGATTGATGACTCTCTTCTTCAATGGGTTAGAAATTACCTTTCGGTGCGTTCAATTCAAGTTGTCTTGGATAGTTTCAAGTCTGATATTCACAAAATAAATGCTGGTGTGCCCCGGGGCTCTGCTCTATCTCCGACACCCTTTTTAATTTTCATCAACGATCTCTTGACTGCTACTTCTAATCCAATATATTCCTTTGCTGATGACAGTACTTTCTGGGACTCACGTCCCTGCTCTTCGGCTATAGAACGGGAACGGCAGCGTATGTTAAGCTCATTAAATTCCGATATTAACAGCATTATTAATTGGGGAACTATCAACCGAGTAGAATTCAATGCTTCCAAAACACAATGCCGTCTGATGTCGTTAAAGCGAAATTTAAACAGCCATCCATTACCCATGAATGGCACTGGTATCGTCGAAACCGATAAATTTTCCATTCTTGGTATGTGTGTCAATGAAAACTTCCGTTGGAATGACCACATATTCGGTGTTGGTAAAAAGGCTGCGAAATGTCTAGGTTTCCTCAAGCGATGTAAAAAATGTTTCACACCCTTTGAACTGGGCTCCATATATATGGCGTTTATCCGCCCGAAACTGGAGCACAATGCCCACATCTGGTTAGGTGCTCCTAAAACATCTCTGCACCTGCTAGATAGGATCCAAAACCGTGCGATAAAACTCACAGGTGATATTCATATCGAACACCGACGTAATATCTCGTGTCTCACTCTGTTTTATCGCTATTTCCACCACCAGTGCACCACCAAATCGTCAGTAGCATTCCGCCCCTTCAAACTTTTAACCGTAACACCCGTCTCGCTGTGAATGCTCATCAGTATACCCTCAAGCCCACTTTCGGACGTACTCTAGAATATCGTGATTCATTCTTAAGCCGTACAACTCGACTATAGAATGCCCTGCCTAGCTCTTTATTTCCTAGTCATTATAACTTTCAAACATTTAAAACCAAGGTTCACCGGTACCTCTCTTTCTATCCTCCCTGACTTTCCTTCGCCCACGCTGTGTGCAAACATTTTAAGGCCACTTAAATCCCTTGAGCACGCGCAAATTAAAAAAAAAAAAAACTCAAGGCAGTCCGACAAAGCATCAAAAGTTTCTTAGTGGTTCATTAGTATCCGGCTAAATTGTAGGTCAACTTGTTTCCCATCCGAGATGGAGGCTCTTTTAGCAGAAAGTTGTAGTCAGACTTGCTAACCTTTGGAAACGAGGGCACATACAGCAATATGCTGCTGTTCGTGATGTTCGACGGTATTCTGAATTCTAATACTTCTACTACATTGGCATTGATTTTCTTCCGGTCGCGAAGGTTAGTGTTGACAATACCGATTCTAGCCATTTGACAAGCTATTGCAGAATAATCTCGTTGACTTCCTCCTTTATAACCAGAACTTCATTAATGATATCTTGCTCGAACCTAGATTTGTTGGAAGATGCTACCTGATTGGTGGTGCTGTCAATTACCAGCTTTATCTTCCGGACGATGTCATCGGAAACTGTGAGAATTCTCTCGTCGATTTTATACCGCTGAATCTTATCACAGTATGCCGCGTCGCTTTTTAGCGAGTCAATTCGCTCGCCAATTTGCGATAGATGATAGTCCGCCAAGTTTCTCCTATCTCGGTTTGTAACTTGCTTTCTTACCATCTCGGTCATTTTTTCCAGCAGAGACTCAAATTTGCATAGGTCGATGAGATGTACTAGTTTGAAGTACACATCAACCGACCAATGCCTTGCCTTCCTGACGATTGGTGATTAATATTCGATGATGTCATATCCTTGCACAGCGATTACTGGTAATACTAAAAGCCTAAATAGCATAGTGTACATAATTGCTTAGTTCTAGGTAAACACTGTTCGATAGGAATGTAAACGTTGTGGCAACTCCAAATATTACATTCATAAACACATTCGGCTAACAGCTAAATACTATACTGTCATCTGTCAGCTATCCGTTTTCTTTTTATTCTCCTGTATACTTTTAAATGTGCTAGACATCCTCCGCAGATATCGCGTACCCAAGTAAATTTAGAAATAACAGACATTTACAAAATATTAACCGAGAATGAGCCAAAATACATGTGTGACCACCTTTGGGAGGATCGCTTTGCTGAACGGGGAAAATTACTCCACATGGAAGCCATCCTGCATAGGTTATTGCTACTCGTATATGTAAAAGGAAAAATAGAAAAACCTTGGGAAGCGGGAGCTGCACAGGATAGCTGGGTTGCTGTTAGCGATCGAGGCAAATATAGTTCTACTGGTCAGGAGTCACCGCACGTCGAAAGAAACTTGGTACTTTCTGGAAAACACATTCAGCAAAACGGGACCAGGGCATAAGACGGAGGAGTTTCGAAAATTAATCAGCATAGAAATGGGTTCTGATCGGAGCATGCCAGATTATTTACGGGAATTTAATGCAACCATAAGTCGTCTATAAGACCTGGAAGCAAATCTAGATAGCATATCAAGGATGTACGTGCGGATTTTGATGCACAGAGCAAGTACCCAGATTTGTCAACTGTCTGTTCAAGACTATTGGAAGTAAGCGAAAGAAAGAAAGAGAGTGGAAACGAGCGCTTGCAATAAAACATATTCCGAATTTCGCGCCCAAGCCAAAGAAAAAGTTTGCAAAGGCAAAACACTGTCTCCCATTCAATTGTGGACAACGTGGACACATGGCCAAACATTGTCATAGTGCAAGGGAGGGTGCTCGGAAGTCGAGAGAAGACGACGAACAGGGGTTCGTCGCCAATGAAACAGCTAACAAGATGGTGAATCCGTCAAGAAGTACAGATTCAAAGAGGAAGTCTGTGTGGTATCAGTACCAAAGGCTTCAGACAATAGGTGCAGGACGACCTTCGAAAACTCAGTTGGCCGCATATGCGATGCAAAAGGAAATTTGCTGAACAAAGCAAAGAAGGAGAGTGGCCTATATGTGGTGGTACAAAACGAAAGAGTTTGTCTGACTTGTGAACTTATGAAAACCGGAGATCTGATGCAGTGGCACAAGAGGCTAGGCCATCTCAATGCGAGATCATTGCAAGAGATGTGCAGAAAGAATATGATCATAGGTCCTCCAGATACGAGGTCGGGTCAATAAGTCCGTGACTTTTGGATTAAAACACAGATTTTTTGATAAAAAAATAATTTTATTTTTCAACCTAGTCTCTCTTGAGCTCTATACACTTTGTCCAACGCTTCTCCAATTTTTTTATCCCTTCCAAAAAAAATGATTTGTCGAGGTCCTCAAAATAGGCCTTTGTTTGCGAGATGACTTCATCATTGGAGTCAAATCTTTTTCCACCAAGCCATTTCTTCAGGTTTGGGAACAAGAAGTAGTCGCTCGGAGCCAAATCTGGAGAATAGGGTGGATGAGGGAGCAATTCATAGCCCAATTCATGGATTTTTGCCATGGCAACTGCACATGTGTGCACCCTTGCATTTTCTTGGTGGAAAAGAACTTTTTTCTTGGCCAAATGAGGTCGTTTTTTTTCAAATCGTCATTGAATCGGTCCAATAAGTTGGCATAATATTCCCCATTGATTGTTCTTCCCTTTTGAAGGTAGTCAATGTGGATTATCCCGCGTGCATCCCAAAAAACAGTCGCCATAACTTTATTGGCTGACAAACCCACCTTGGCCTTCTTTGGCGCCGATTCACCCTTAGAAACCCACTGTTTTGACTGTTGTTTGTTCTCTGGTGTGTTGTGATGGATCCATGTTTCGTCCACGGTTACAAAACGGCGCAAAAACTCCTCCATATTGCGATTAAACAACGCCAAACCTTCCTGTGAAGTTGTTACACGATTGCGTTTGTGGTCGACTGTGAGCAAACGCGGCAACCATCTTGCGGAAAGCTTTCTCATGCCCAAGTGATCATTCAAAATTGAAACCACTGGGCCATGAGAGATCCCTACGGCTTCCACAATCTCTCGCACTTTCAATCTTCGGTCGGCCAACACCATATCGTGAATTTTTTCGATTGTTTCGGGTGTAGAGACCTCAACTGGGAGTCCAGGACGTTCGGCATCTTCAGTGCTTGTACGGCCACAACGAAATTCAGTAAACCACTTTTTTACCATTGAAATCGATGGTGCAGAGTCCCCATAGTATTTATCAAGCTTAGCCTTGGTCTCGGTAATGGTTTTTTTCGCAAGAAATAATGCTTAATAAGCACACGAAATTCACTTTTTTCCATTTTCTCCTCAAATTAGTGAGTAGTCTGATAAAAATAGCTGTCAAACACAAACTAACTGACGCAGCAAGTTTAAATTTTGACAGGAGTCAACTGACAGATGCCTGTTGACAGGAGCAGTGTTGCTGTTTCAGTAAAGAGGTCAGAAATTCAAAAATTCACGGACTTATTGACCCGCCCTCGTACTTTTATACCAGCAGAGCTAAATTGCTCAATATGCGTAAGAGCAAAGCAAACCAGTTTGCCATTCCAATCAAATTTAGAAAAAGGCTCCAATTGACATCTTCAGTTAATGCACACTGATATCTGTGGACCAATGAGAACTGAGTTTTTAGGCAAGGCCAAATATTTTATAACGTGCATAGATAACTACTCAAGGAAAATATTCGTCGCTTTCCTGAAGAAAAGAAGTGACGATTTGAGCAAATTTAAGGAATTTAAGGACTTTGTAGAAGGTGGAGAACACTGCAGCAATGAGTTCGAAATTTTCCTTCGAGAAAAAGGTATAAAACATGAATTGACACTCCCTCATACTCTACAACAAAATGGCATCGCGTAACGTGCCAACAGAACCCTTACCGAGATGGCACGGTGTCTTAAGATTGAAGCAGGACTTCCGGATGCTTTATGGGCGGAACTTATAAGTACTGCGGCATTTATTCGAAACCGTTGCCCCACGAAATTGAACTACGTCATAACGCCAGAGCAGCTACGGAGTCAACGCAAACCAACTGTTGGGTTTCTGCGAGAAGTTGGATGCCGTGGATTCGCACTTCGGAAGGGTGTAAAACTGGACAATTTTGAAGCCAAATCGGACGAAGGCATATTGGTTGGCTATTGTGAAGAACCCAAGGCCTATAAAATGTGGTCCAATACCAGAAGGTGTATAATTAAATCCAGAATGTCATTTCCACGCAATATCCACAAGTTTGAGCTCAAATTGAAAACACCAAAACCATCGAAACCGACTCTATTTTAGCGACAACAACAAGAAGCAGTTATACAAGAATTGAATTCAACGCCGGACATGGAACCTGATGACGCTGTTGTACCGATAAGCAAAGGGCTGAATATCGCTCAGGAAGATCCCGAAACCATAAAGGAGCTAGCAGAATTGGAGGACGCAAAAGAATAGCATCAAGCGATGAAGGAAAAATACTCGTCATTTTTAAAAAAAACTGCACGTGAGAACTGGTGGAAAGGCCAGCGAATACAAATGTAGTTAAATCAAAGTGGGTATTTAAAACGAAATATCAACAATACGGACTGGACTACACCGACACATACTCACCAGTGGCGAACATCAGTATTATTAGACTTACTTTAGCAATAGCACTGGAGTGGGGGCTAAGTCTACATCACGTGGATGTAGATATACTCCATTGAAATCGCCAGTAGCATTCCGCCCATTCAAACTTTTAACCGTAACACCCGTCTTGCTATGAATGCTGATCAGTTTACCCTCAATCCCATTTTCGGACATACTCTAAAATATCGTGATTCTTTCCTAAGCCGTACAACTCGCTTATGGAATGCCCTGCCGACCTCTATGTTTCCTGGTCGTTATAACTTGCAAACATTTAAAAACAATGTACATCGGTACCTATCTTTTCTTCCTCCCTAAATTTCCATCGCCCGCGCTGTGTACGAACATATTAAGGGTACAAAAACCCCTTGAGCGCGCTCCGATTATAAAAAAAAAAAAAAAAAAAAAAATACATGGAACAATCGGAAGGGTTCGTCACAGATATCATCAAGGCTTGTTTACTGAAAAAGGCAATATATGACCTTAAGCAATCAGGTCGGCAGTGGAACCTGATGTTAGATGTTACCCTGAGGCATCTAGGTTGTACTCCGTCTTTGTACAACCCATGTTTATATTATAAGTACTATGCCTGAGTTAATTTAATAACAGTTCACGTAGATGACCTTTTGATAGCCACCAACGATGAGCAGACGTTCAACTAACTTTTTAGCAACCTGGCAGAAAAATTTGACATCAGGGAGCTTGGCACTCCGAAATCGTGTGCTGGACTTCAAATAGACGTCATTGGTGATACGGGCAGCATTAGTCAGCGGAGCTTTATCAACCACGTCGTAGAGCTCTGTGGGTTGGATCAATGCAAACCGAACAGGCTGCACCTGTCAAGTGGTGTGAGATTGGAAGCGGAACCAAGTATCGATGGGGAACGGGAATGGGAAAAGGCAATACCGACGCCTAATAGGAACTCTTCTGCATATTGCGACATTCAGCAGGCCAGGTATAAGCTGTGCAGTTAATATGTTAGCTCAGTTCATTGAAGATCCGCGGCGGTAACATTGGAATGCGGGACTCCAAGCCATAAAGTATTTGAGTGGAACTTGAGATGAAACAGTTGAGTACGGGAAAACCGGAAAGAACACCTTCGCCTATTCAGATGCAAGCCGGGCAGGAAACCTAAAGGACCGTAAGTTACAGTCGGGTTTCTCTTTTATTTATGGGCCTAGAAGAAGCAAAGGATCGTGACAAGATCCAGCACCGAGGCTGAATATATTTGTTTGTCGTCGGTAGCGAAGGAAGCAATATATCTCTGAAATCTGACGTCCGACGTGCAAAGTTTACCCAAGGGAGGACCAAGCATCTTGATGTCAGATACCTTCGTCACTGAAGCTGCAATCTTCATCAAATTTGTTCCGTCAGAGAAGATGTTAGCTGATGCCCTCACTAAGCTTACTACCAATCACAATCATTTAAAAATTTTTAAAGGTGTAGGCATGAATTTTTGATTTCTTTTTTGGTTATTCTCATTTAATTTGATGCTATAATTGAACTACAATTTAATTTAAAATAATTTTATTAATTTAATTTGTGTTTTTGGAAAAATGAAATGAATTCGTACATATATATATTAATTGAGTTAAAAGATACGGATCATAATGTTATGTTGAGTTAAAAATGAATATGTGAATTTATTGTATATTATCAGCAAAAGTAAATTATGTAGATATTGTCGAATTGAGTGGGGGAGTGACAGAAATAATCCAAGACGTTATGGCAACTCCAAATAAAATATTACATTCATAAGTACATTCGGCTAGCAGCTAAACACTATACGAACTGTCAACTGTCAGCTATCCTTTTTCTTTTTATTCTCCTGTATACTTTGAAAATAAAACCTCTGCGCACACCAAAGACCTTTCGGAAATTGGCTAAAGCATTGAACGGTACGTTATTTGCCCAAGGAATCAAGGTTGGGGCGACTACTCTGGCGGAATACTTGGAAAAATTGCTGAATCCACCAGTGGACCGGAATGAAATACAATTTGCATTGCCGTATGCCGAAGTAAACTCCTTAGACTCCCCCATAACCCTACAGGAAGTTGAAAAAGTTATAGATAGATGCAGCCTGAATAAGGCTCCAGGGGAAGATCGTATTGCTTATGAGTTCTTCAAAAATGCAACTAACCACTTCCTGCAGAAGCTCACGGACACATACAATTATATATTTACAACCGTCGAAGTTCCAGAAGCTTTCAAAAAAAAGTATAATTTTTCTGATTCTCAAGAAAGCAGATGCAAATGATCCATCCAACTATAGAGCGATTTCGTTTCTAAATACTGTTACCAACATTTTTACAGGGGTCATCTTGGAGCGCTTAACAACCTGGATATGTGAAAACTACCTGCTAAGCGAGTTTCAAGCCGGGTTCCGTAAGGAGTAGTCCACGATTGACAACATATTTACTCTCACAAACATCGCTCGGATTTACTTGGATCGAGGAAAAAAACTATACGCTTTCTTTGTAGACTTTAAGGCGGCTTTTGACTCCATCGATAGAAGATCACTATTTCTTAAACTCAGCACCATAGGAGTCTCAACAAAAGTTCTAAAGGTTCTGCAACAACTTTATGAAGGCAATCTTGTCTAATCAGTTCCAAAGAAACTCTGGAGTAAAGCAAGGATGTCTTTTGAGTCCTCTTCTGTTTTCAATATTTTTGGATGATCTAGTTGAATTTCTTCCGCGCGGGTTGCCTCTCGAGGGAATTCCTGTAAAACTCTTACTCTGCTCCGACGACATCGTAATTTTCGCAGAAATCCCAAGCATGATCAACAAACTGCAACAGTATTGCCGCATGTGGAACCTGCAAGTTAAAACCAGCAAATCCAAAGTCTTGATTTTTCGAAATGGTTGGGGGCGTCACGCAAGGTATGAAAAATGGACCTGGCAGAACGTGTAACTGGATATAGTCAAGGAATAAAAATTCCTCGGAGTTCTTGTCACCTCATAGGCATCCTTTAAAAAACACTTGCTGAAGAAACTGAAAGAATCTAAACGTGCGATTAATTGCAACTGGAAAGGAATTCTGGAGAAAAGGAATGTTGCACCAAGTGTGAAGTACAAGTTTTTCGAGGCGGTAATAAGGTCAATAATGTGCTATGCAGCACAAGTGTGGGGGGCTTGGCATTTTGAAGAGGTAAAAAAACTCCAAAGATACTTCCTTAAGAAACTGTTTAGGCTGCCTGAAAATGCACCAACTTACATGTTACATCTGGAAACTGGACTACCAACGCTACATATCTTCACGCTTAGACTGCACTTCCTCTATATCAGAAAAGTTTTTGCTCAACCAAGTCATCGTCTTCCCCACAAGGTTGCTATGTATCTTAAAAACCGAAACCTTAATTTCTTTGCGGAATGATCTAGGCTCAGCCAAGAACACAATGTGCCCTTGCACGAACTAATCGGAAATGAAACAAACTGGGAGAGCACACTGAACGAAATTCTTAAAAAAAATCTCACTACTCAACACGGGAGCTTTTCGAGACGCAAAATCCACAAAGCCAATCAAAATCCACGTACAGAATACTACAGCATGAACTTGGAGAAAACAGCTGCTTTAATGACCGGAACAGCGTAGAGTCCATCTCAACAATATTCAAAGCCAGAGGCGAACTTTTGCACCTGAACTACGTATATGCCATACAAAAACAACGGAGGAGACGAATGTACACTGTGCAATCTGGCAACGAAGGAGGATGTCCGGCATTTTATTGGAACGTGTCCCATACATATAGTACTTCTCAATAAACTTGACCAAGAAACACGTAATGCATGGGCTAAAGAATCAGGTACACGAGACGGCTGTTCTATTTATGATTTGACTGGATTTTTCGAACTACGATGTGACTCATTCGAATCGTATCGGCTCCCAAATCGTTCAACTTCATCGCGTGGGAGACAATCAGTTTCAATTCGAGTACATGTGGTCGAATCACAGGAAAACAATTCACGGTGTCCGGGGTGCAAAGGAGACCATTCGTTGTCGCACTGTTCCGTATTCTTTGAACATAGTATTGAATCACGTCGAGCATTCGTTAAGGAAAATTCTCTATGTTTTAACTTAACATCCCACAAACGTTGGAGTTGTCGCGTGTGCATATGTCGCCACCATTTCCTCGTTCATTTAGAGGATTCTATGAATCTTCCTTCTTCGTCGCAAGCCCTTTTTTCATCGGGAAATTCATCAGGTTCCTGTCACCGTGATTCCACAAATCGTTCCGCTAAAACTAGGTCTGATTCTCATTTAGTCGCAAATCATTCGCTTGAACTTCGCCATCGGAAGCAAACGATATTGCTTACAATTCTTGTTAAGATTCAGGATATAGAATATCTTCTGGACATAGAATATCTCGTGTTACTTGATACTGGTCCGCAGTATCGTATTCCTTTATCAGGACTTTCGTCAAAGGAATCCGGTCACACAGCCGGACCAGCCGTACTGCTGAGAATATCGCAGCTGTGGTTGAAGATGTCGTAGAAGTTCCCGGAGTATCGACCAGACGACGTGCCACGCAACTGGGCATCAATCGGCGGTCTTTACATAGAATTGCGATCGGAGAACATGTGGTTCCAACTGTATGGAGCAACTGCGCATACTGCACGAGCCACAACCGAAATTCTGAGGGCTATATTTCCGGGTCGCCTAATTTGTCGTGTTGGCGATTTGCACCGCCTGGCAAGATCTCCTCATTTAACCGCCGCAGACATCTGTTTGTGGGATTTTTTAAAGTCACGAGTCTATGTCAACAAGACATTTGAAGCACTCAAAGAACTCCGCCAAGAATGCGAGGACCTATCGCCGGATTTTCTGGCAAGAGTAATGGAAAATGCCACAAATCGGGCCCGAATGGTCATCAATTCTGGTGGCGGCCACTTAGCCAATACCATTTTTCCGACTTAACGAAAAAAAATCTAAGACATTAAGTCAATATAATCCAAAAGCAGAACTAAAATTTTACATTCATAAAAAAAATTACTACCAAAGTATATCGGGTGTGAACTTTTGCGCCACCTTGTATAATTATAAACTGAAGACTTATTATGAAAAAAAGGCTCTTAACCTAAGAGAGACATCTAAAGCGTGCCGAGACAAAAGTGCATCGTGCCATTATACCTTTTTAATTTTTTATGTACATATTTTTATTATTTTTTTTATTCATTCATTATTCATTTAATATATTTTATGATTCATATTGGGTTATAGCGCCATAATGTGGTTTATGTGAGATTTGTGCGCTGTCGAAGTCACGACAGTTACAAGCTGATTTTTCGCAACTACTCGTAATTCTATTTTACTTACTTTTGACTTTAATGCCTTTTGACTCCGTATAAATGACTACGCCTTTTTATATGCTCTCGGTTTTGTCCTATACTTGTTTCGAAGCATTGTTTTCCGTTTTCATTTAATTCCAATCCTAAGATGTTGGTTAACTTTTTTTCGAAAATCTACAAGGTTTTGGTAATTAAATCTCTGCCGTCTGTCGAAGAATATATCATTTGGCTTATGTTATTGTGTCCATCCACCTCGATATTCAACAGTTCCTTAAGACTCAGATCCTTGTATTCCACCTTAAGACAACGATATACGAGTACCTCAAGAATTATCGACTGAACTCGTTCAACCTGACTAATTGAACTAATAAAGCTGCATTAATTGCCGATAACTAGAATTTTTGGCGCTGTGTAATAGTGCAATATCTTTCCAATTTTGTCCGTAAGGTGTAGAGCAGACCTGGTTTTAATGTGAAAGATTTTGCCAAATTTAGAAAATTTAGCTACATATACAGCTTATGACCCCAAACGATTCTTTCAGTTCATCAAAACTAAAAGTAAATTGGGTAACTATCCATCATCTTTGAATTTTCTCGATAAGTCCTCGGGCGATCCGCAAATTTTTTTTTTGGCTAAGCGTTTGCCATCCATACCATAGAGCCAGACCACTTTTACTTTTCCTATTTAAACAGCTACCCACAAACAACTTTGGAATCTATGTCTATAACTTTAGAGCAAGTTAAGAATAAAATAATAAACCACAAAGATGATTATTCTGCTGGCCCTGATGATCTTTCCCCAATACTTTTAAAGAAATGTGAAATGCACCTAACCCACCCCTTACAAGGCCCTTTCATTTTTCTATTAACCAGGGATTATGTCTTTTATTATTCCCCTGCATAAAAAATGTCGCAAAGACTATATTTCCAACTCTCCACCAATCGCTAAGCTGTCCTGCATACCTTGGGGAGCTTTATTTATGACATAATGCTTTCCCATTGTAAATCTATTGTTGCCCAAAACCAGCACAGATTTCTCTACATTGATCTACAACCACCAACTTAACGGAATTCGTATCAAGCACTTTATGTGCACTAGAATCTAGAAAGGAAATTGACGTGATTGCCACCGATTTCAGCAAAGCCTTTGATAGAACTTCTTATGATACAATCCTTCCAAAATTAAAGGCTCTTGGTTTCTATATAAAATTTCGAACATGGGTTCAATCCTATTTAAATGAACATGTCGTTTTAGGTCCATGGTTTCTGACCCAATTAAAGCCTTCTATGGTGTCCCTCAAGGCAGCCACCTTGGTCCCTTATTATTTATTCTGATTTTCAATGATGCTGATTGCGTCATTGCCTATACGAGTATGTAGTTTTTGAATTTTTTATTTGCTTAGTCAACTAGCATAGTTAAAAAAGAAAAACAGAAACATGAAAAATTCAAGCAATAACCAGACGGCAAGTGTGCCAATCTTATTCGTACATCCTGCAACAGTCAAAAAGACTTTTCGTTGTAGGGATTCCCATTCGCAAGTTTCTTGCTTCACAAACTCAGTTTCAAAACATACCCATCCACGGGGGTATACCATTAATAACAAACAACAATTCAATGCATAGTTAGCTTGGGACTACTATAAACCCTCATCGGAGATGATTATCTGATCGATAGACGGGACGATTAGTTGGTCCACAGCTTGGAGACGCTTTCGCTTAGACCGGTGATGGAGAAAATTTTCAATGCCCTTGTCGTTAATGGTTGCATTTGAATTGGCGATGAGGGTATTTGCTATGGTGGGGTTGGAGGTAGTTTTGGCACCGGCAACGCTGGTGATTTTGAACGAGGGAGTGGCGATACTGGCGGTGATGCAAACGCATGTGACGGTGATGTTCTAAATGCTTCCGATGCACTAGGCGATGGTGATGTTATTGATGGTGGTTTTGATGCTGGTAATTGGTTTCTCCGATTTGTTCGACTTATCAGATTTTTTCGATCTTTCGAGTTTCGACGTAAAGACGTCATTAAGCTGAAGCTTAATGCAATATTTGCGTCTGTAGGATGGTGCAAGCTTCCCAAGAAGGATATCTGTAACGAAGCTTGTAACGAAACCATCCGAGATGGCATCTTAGATAATAAAATATTTTTTCAACTTATCTTTCATTATTCCAACACTCTAGATCCTTATGGTTGTCGTCTGTGTGGATCCAAAGAGGAATGGGAATAAGTCCAAGTTATGGTAGTTCCGAAGAAATGTTCGACTATTTTTTTAATTCCAGTGAAATAGGATCGTCTCATTTCAGCTCGCTGTGCCATAGTTGGTATTTTATGATCTTCCCAGGAAGACATCCATCCGAGAGGATTAAATAGCACAGCGATGGTGGACAGAATGGTCCTTTCCGTTGGTTCATCAGTGTTCTGTATTGAATATTCTGCAAAGAATTACTCTCTTTTCTTACAAACTATTTGATTCATAGTGCTCTAACATATCCAGACGAGTCCAAGGGAACAGAAAAATCAACATACCACTGGTCGCAGGGCATCTGGTCTAGGATTTGGCTTGAGCTCTCTTGATGACCATAACCTGTTAATTTGATTGTGGAATTAACCTTCCCTTTGTAGTGCCGACTCCAGCAAATAGTTCATCCACCAAACGTGCACCTAAATGACACTTATGCTCTTCATTAGCAGCTAGTTGACAGTTTACAGACGATATACCCTGTTTGGTTCGGTGTCACAATCACGCCAGAATATTAGCTGGTGTTTGGAAGAAGATTTTTTTCTTTTTTGAGAACGTGAGAAGAAGCGAAAAGAAAGAAAAAAACATCTTTTTCCAAACATTTGGCATCCCTTGCGGGGAATCTGATTCTTCCGTGTAAAATATTCGTGGTTCTTAGTAAAAAGGTTTTTTTTTTCAAAGAACAATGGCACTGGCTAAGGAAGAATCTATTGCGAAGCTAACATTGTAACTTCTCATCTAATTCACAAAAAGTTGCCAAGGCGAAGCAGACAAAAGGGTACTTCGTGGACAGAAGAAAACTCCTGGACGACTACTGAAGCCAATTCAATTATGCCCATGATTGCATCTCATCAACAGAGGTAACAGAAGATAATGAAAAGGATCTTCAGAGGTGTCCATCGGATGAGCGTTTTGCCAAAATTGAATCTGCGTATTGCGAAGCCTTAGGAGAACTCAATGATCTCATTGACGAGATGTCCACGACTGTCCATAATACCTTAGGTATGTCTCAACCAACACCGACCCGTCCCGTCATAAGCGGAGGCAGCAACGTCAAATCAACTTTGCGAAAACTTCAGCTGCCCACCTTCGATGGATCGTTTAACGAGTGGCTGAACTTCAAAGACTTGTTTACCAGCTGTCTAATCAATGATACATTGCTCTCCAATGTGCAACGATTACATTATCTCAATGGTAGTGCTGCGAGTGTGTTAAAAAATATTCCGATTAGAGATGACAACTTTCAGACCGCTTGAGATATTTTACAAAGTCGATATGACAACAAGCGTAGGCTTATTAAACAGTACCTTCGTAATATCTTAAAGGTGCCAATCATGACTACCGAATCGTCTTGGGGCTTACGTCAGATTCTTGATGGAATCACTGAAGCTGTTCTGGCTCCAAAGCAACTAGGGCGGCCAACCGACCAGTGGGGCGATTGGTTTATTATGCATGTGGCAGAAAAACTGGATCCTGTCATAATTAAAGACTGGGAAACTTCATTTGATAGCCCGAATTCCATTCCCACGTACGCAGAGCTGGAAAAGTTTTTTGAAAACCACCTTCTAGGACTGGATGCAATGGCTGCATGCTCTCGACAAAATCCAATTGAAGCCAACAAAAAACCATGTTTTGCCCTGATTTCAGAAAATAAACCCGAGCACGGAGACTGACGTTCGTGATGAAAGCGAAGGTGTGCAGAAGTTGTCTCACAGCTAACCATACACAACAGCACTGCCCATCAGATTTTACCTGTTTAAGATGTCCAACATCCAGGTTCAAGAGCCCAACGTAATTTCAAACCACTTGCGGACAAACAACACATGTGACCCCCGTCACCTTCGTAATTCACTCTGTGAATCTGTGAATCTGTCGATGAAAATTCACTTGCAAAGCTAGAACCTGTTCTGCTGGCTACAGCTCAAATTGGAGTACGATCAGCTACTGGACATTACTTAAAACTTCGAGCTCTTTTGGACAGCGGTTCCCAAGCTTCATTTATTAGTGAGTATGCGGTTCAACAACTTCATCTTGGACGAACACGGCTTCTTGTGCCGGTAACTGGGGTAGGAGGATCGAGCGTGGGTAAATCAACAGGTCTGGTCGATGTCTCTGTGAACTCTCTCAGAGACCCTGATTTCAACATTAACTGCAAAGCATCTACGCTTGGGTCATCTAATGCCAATATGTGAATTGACACCAAACCATTTTCTGAATTGTTGAATCTTGATATGTCTGATCCAAAATTGCATGAGCCCGACTCTATCTACGTAATTCTGGGAGCTGATCTTTATAGCTCTCTTCTACATGGGGAAATTATGCAATCATCTGAATACCCATCTACGGGTCATCTACGGCCGCTTACTCGATGACTTAATTCAGTGTGTGTGTGGAAGTTCAACGAACACGAGGACGTGGAAACTGTTTCCAAAATGACTCAAGATGAACTCTACTGCGAAGAATTCAAGAAAACGGTAGAACGGACCAGATCTGGACGATACATCGTCAAATACCGGTTTAAGGATTCCATCGAGGTAGCAACACTGGCCAATTCAAGAGGAGACTTTAAACTTATCCATCACCAACTACATCGCCTAGACCACAACCCAACAATGAAGACAATGTACCAAGAATTTTTTGTAACAAAACGTGTTTCAAGCGAGAGGTTACGTTTTTTTCTTTTCGCTTGTTCTCAAGTTCTCAAAAAGAAAAAAACCTTCTTCCAAACAGCTGATAATATGTGTCCTCGAAGCTAACACGGATCTACCGATACATTTTTCCAACGTCTGCTGCAATGGTACTCGTATATGTACTTGTGTCTTCATAACCTAAGCACAATATCTATTTCAGTTTGCGTTTTAGGTCCTGCCATCATACATTGATTTAACGCAGTCCCGTCTGTAGTTTTGGCTGCGGCTTTAAAGACGACCGTGAATTGACTGTACATATTAAAGTCCTTGCACGGGGTTGCACGAAGTATTATCAGTTAGCTGGATACCCAGAGCATCGAAAGCCTTCGGCTAGGCACGTAGTAATGATACGGAGTCCTCTGTACACCTTTCATATTCTTAGTATAGTGTAGAGTCGAACTGGAACCGTCGGTAGCTCCAGCTGAGCAAACCTACGGAAGGCTCCCTTATTTAAATGGCAACGATACCTAATATCGTCCGCTGTCCAATCTCATCCTTACTGCATTGAAGAATTTCTCATTGATCTTGTCTTCCTAGGTTTGGTGTGCCTTAAATGGTACCTCTTCCATCTCCACGAACCTATGCCGTTGCGGCCCGATGTTCGTCACTAGAAAAATGCTCCTTACGTCTCGATTGTGTTGCCCCGTTTTACCCACTAAAATCCAGCCAAACATTCGACAGAGTGAATGACTCGAACTACAACTTTTTAAAATGCTATAATTTTCTTATTTTTTGATAAATTTTATTGTGCCAAAGCAAAGAATGTTGGAAAATACATCAATTTTCAAACTGTATCAGTAGTTTTCAATACGTCCACCTTTGGCGCGAATAATGGCCTTGAGACGGCCGAAGAAAGCATCGCACGCTGCACGCAAGGGGCTCTGCCGTATTTTGGCCCATTTCCGGCGAAGTGCTTGTTTGAGGCGGTCCAAACTTTGGTATTTTTTAGCGCCAACCTTTGCCTTCAAAATACCCCAGACAGAGAAATCCAACGGATTTGCATCCGGAGAATTTGCAATTCATTGTGTCGAAGAAATGAAGTGTGGAACATTGTTTTTTAACCAATCTTGGTTGACGCGCGCTTTGTGAGACGGTACCGAGTCTTGTTGGAATGTCCACGCTCTTCGACCGAAATGATTATTTGCCCAAGGCTTCAATACTGCCTCTAAGACAGTTTCACGGTATACGATCGCATTAATTTTGACGCCACGGTCCAAAAATACGAGCGGGGAACGACCATCGGCGGTTATGGTGGCCCAAACCATCACCATCGGTGCTGCCTGCTTTCTGGTTGCCGTCCGAAGGTGTAAATTTTCGAAGGACTTCTCTGGCAAGTAAACTCGATCATTTTGTTTGTTGACATGACATATTGCTCGATAACAAATGGCGACTCATCGGAAAAAACCAAATTCGGCAACTCACCACTTTCGTGCAAGCGTAGCAACTCCTTCGCTCTTTCGACTCTAACTTTTTTCTGTTGCGGTGAAAGATCGTGTGCTTTTTGGAACTTCAATGGCTTGAGCCCAAGCTCATTTTTTAGTACGTGTTGCATCCGTTCCAACGAGATGTTGAGCTCACGAGCCATTTTTCTTCCACTTCGACGCGGATTTCGCTCAATTTGAGCCTTCACTTTCCGAACCATTTCTGCCGATGTTGCTGTTTTTTTATGACCACCTCCATGGCGTTTTACAACGCTGCCAGTATCACGGTAATGAGCTATGGTTCGGGACACAAATGATTTATTCACGTTGAGGTGCTGGAGGGCTCTAACGATAGCAACTTGTGGTTTTCCAGCCAAATATAAAGCAATCACACTATCACGTTTGAATTCCATCGCGGACAAAAATTTTTCAACACAACTGAGACGCAAATCGTTTAAAAGGCCCTGTCATATGTCAAAATTTGAGCTCACTTTCATGAACGCTTTGGAAATGATAGCAATCTGAAGTTGGTTGCAGTTCGAGTCATTCAGGGTGTATTTTGTGCGATCAGTGTCAATGCGTCATTGCTGCGAATGACTTCTGGGATCACTATTTCGGAACAAATATTATTTTCTAGCAAGAGGTCGACTTCGCCAGGCTTGTAGTACTGCAGTTTGGATGAGTCAGAGGCAAGCCATTGATATGGTTCCATTTCCTTGATTTCAGTTCATTGGAAAGAAGAGTTAACTAATGCTCGGGTGCCGATTTCGTAACGTAAACGCTTCATAGGTAATGGATGAAACCCCTGATCCTGGATCTAGTAAACCTATAAGAGAGATTTCTATTCCTGAAGAGGCTCTGACCTTTGCCACTACTGTCGCTAACAAGATGTCTACGTTATGTTGGTTAACTTTGTCATGTGGAAGTTGCTAACTTGATAGGTCGGTGTCGCATTAGCACACACTATGTACAAGTGTGATTATGTGGTAGAGTATCTCTGTTGCATCTTTTACTTTGTCGAATATTTCTTCTTATTCCTCGTCTTTTCCAGCTTCGATCAATGCTGTTCCATTGGCATTATGTTGTGTACTCGTTTTAAAATCTCTCCTTCGGTGATCGTTTGCCAAAATTAAAAATTTTCAAAATTTGCTTTAGCAAACTTCATTGGAGCTTTAGAGCTAAGATGATTGAGGAAAAAAGTAAATTTATTTAGTTGCATGATTCCATCGGTATTGTTGTTGTACGTGCAAGGTATGCATATCAGTGGAAGGTGTTCGCACCTGTTTTTCTCCGTCTTTTGTTCGTGCATTTCGTAAAGAGATTTTGTAAGTTCTACAGATTTGCGTTGAGGGGAACTGTCGTCCTTGAACTCTAATTTTAGAAACGCACACAAATTGTGCCTGGGGAAAAGACAAGTAAAAAAGAATTCAACCGATCAAGACGTCTTTTTGTTCTACTCCAAATTCCAAGTTCTCGTTTTTGCCAGACAGACGGGGCGTCTGGCAGTCTACTAACCATGCTCTGGTGCACCTATCACAATTTCTGTAGTCAATCTTTGTCAAAGTTAACCAAATGGAGTTACTCAGATTTATGTATTGGGACTTTATTTTGGTATTTTTTTTTTCATTTATTGTATAATTGGTTCCAGTTATTTAACCGTGATTATTTTAACAAAAGCGACTGAAATAAGCCTAATTGATCCATTGTTAACTCTCATATGATATTTAGAAAAACAGATTGTCCCAAGACAATGTTTAATAATTTAATGACGTTTGTCATGATAAGTAATAAAGTTATTGTAGCCTCTTACCTGGTTTTTGCTTTCATGGTAAACAGTTGAGATTCTTGTTCAATCTGATATTTGATGTATTCCTCGCATGCCTGGGTACTATTACTGCATCACAGTTCTTTGGAGCTAGTGTAATCAATATCATACTTGTTCTGATTAAAACATATTGTACTTACTTCAGTCTAACTCTTTCTGGATGAACTTGAAAACATTCATGCAGGAAGGCCTTCTAGATCAAATAGGAACTGAATCAATCCACTGAAATGGTTTGCTGGAAAGAGATTTGATTACAGTCTCGGTTTATTGGTTGACATTTACATTAATTGCATCTTTATGTAGATACGAGTATATGATGGTACAGGGTTACGTTTAAAGAAAAAGTTATAAATTAATATACCAGGAAATTTGCTGACCATTTTGCATGAACGTATTCAATTGCTTCAATTGCATCCTCTTCTTCGAGGTTCTTTTGCTTTGCGGACCAGATTCGCCGACATATTGTACATTCTTCATCTTTTGCGCTCTGCTTCGCCATATCTGCATTAAACTCTCTGACACTCGGTCATGATTCATCTCTTAGACAGAGTTTCTGTGCCTGTAAATTTTAACCTCTCTAATAGGACTCAAACATCCATGTGTACGAATATGTTATATTCGAGCCAATGTTTGCGTAAGCAACCAAGCTTTCTCTTAGCACAAACGGCTCTACCTACAGTCAATCGGGCTGAACCAAAGTAAAATGCAAAGAAATCGATCTGGCCCTTGTGACTCGGATTCAGATATCTTGTTGTCGGATGATCTCTTTGTCCAATCCTGCAGGATATGTAGACGAAGTCAGCGCAATATGTTGGCTACGTCAAACTAACACTATCGGAGAGGAGATGTTTTAGACAGGCAAAGCAACTCTAGGGAGCATGTTCTAGATATTACGATCGTACGAGTATGATGCTAGGACTTAACAAAATTTTGTGGCGGAGAGGTTCCTTAATGGTTTGGGGAGGCTGGCTCGTGTTTGTATGCTTCAACAAAGCCACTGCGAAATGGCTAAGGAGCAATTTTTCCAAAGGCGAGAAATATGCAGTCTAGACGTGATGTTACATAGAGGGTGAGGTGAACTGATCAAGGTGAAATTTCATGGGCTTTTCAGCGCTTAAAACAGATGTGGTGGAAAATCTGGCCCACATTGTCTTTGTCATCTAGATCGATTAAATGCAGCGTCTTAAGCCTGAAGCTATCTATCGATTTCCTAAGCTGAGGGTCGTTCTACTAACACCTCCGATAATCCATCCACCATCAACAAATCCAATACCAATAGTGCCTAAGAAGCTGGAAAACTAAACGGACAATATTGCAACAACAGCAAGGATCAGCACAACTAACGCTTCTGAAACCAGTCCTACAGCAAGAATACCTACAATATTCTCTAGTAGACCAACGGTCACAAATGTAGTGCGTGATCCGAAAGATGAAAGTAAACATGGCTCATGTTCCCGTACAGGACGAAATATAATTGGGCTTTTGGCGTCTCGTTCTGCATATAAGGTTCGACGAAGTTGCAACGTAAGTCATCCCCAGATTAAGAACAGAAAGATTGGTGTACCTTTAGAAGAAATTTCTCGATCAGAGCTGGGCAAAGCTGAGAAAAACAATTTGTGCAGCACAAACAAGCCCACATTGACTAAATTCAACACACCGTAAAGTTGAGAAGATCAAAGAGAGGAAGGAAGGAAAATCCGATGCTTTTTCCAAGATTTCGTGTGAACTATCGTTTGGGCGTGCGTACAGCATTTTATGTGAACAACTTTCTTGTTACAGTGGTTTGCAATGGCTTTATCGATCACATCTGGCAACTGGAATCTTGTTAGTGGTGCCACAGTATCATTCCACATATTGTACTAAGGTGATTAAAAATGTTGATTGTTGGTTTAAAATATTTGAAACTTTACCTCCTCTCTACAAATCCTATGATGCCTAGCTGTTTGAAAAAAACCGATGGCTCTTGGACAACCTCCAGTGATGAATCACTCAACCTGCTACTGGACACCCACTTCGCGGCCAGTAGCAACCCAAACAGGGCTACTGCAACCGGGACTGATCACAAGAGACAAACTGCTCTTGGCGCTGCATAGCTTCAAATCATACAAGTCCGCTGGTCCGGGCGGTATAATACAAAGGTCCTCAGATATTATTCTGCCTGCGCTAGAAAATATTATGAGGAGCTGTGTAGAACTTATCTACATTCCACTGTCATGGAGAGAAGTCGGAGAAGCCGGAAAATGTTCTCATGTTGTCACAAAGGACCCCAGACCTAGTAGTCCATCATCTTTCCTTCTGAAAACTCTAGAACGACTGATTGATATCCATATACGAGCTAAAATTGATCCAAGACTTCTGTCAACGGCTCAACATGCGTACTGCAAAGGAGAGTCGATGGAAACGGCTCTGCATTCATTGACTAGCCACATCGAACGATCCCTATAATATAGAGAGTACACAATGGTTGTTTTTCTGGACATAGAGGGTGCCTTTAAAAACGTCAACACATCCGCAATCATGACTGCGCTGTCCACTCTGCAGCTAGACGACTTACATGGGGAGTTGATCAGTCTTATGCTAAATACTAAATGGAGTGAAAAGTGACCTCCTTGACTGCCAGAATGCGCTGCTACTGCAAAAAAGGTTATGGTGCCTTGAAGTCCGTTCATATTTAGGTAGACATGCCATGTCTTTAGTTTTGTTTTGACAGCTGATTGTGGTTGACGTGTTTGGCATCATGTTGAGTATGGACAAAAACGATTTTCGTTCTCTTATAAAGCATTATCTTTTGAGAGGCAAAACGCCGAAGGAAACAAAAGAAAAGTTGGATAAATATTATGGGGCTAATGCTCCGTCAGATTACACCTACACCGCAACTCCACTACCGATCAAGTCCGCAGCGGCAGGCCCTCCGGTGCGGTTACAGAGGACAATGTCAAAAAACTACATGAAATGGTGTTGGCTGACCGGAAAGTGAAGGTGCGTCAGCTAGCAGATACCGCAAAGATTAGCACCGAGCGCACACGCCATATTTTGGGCAATATTCTGCATATGAAAAAGTTATCCTGTCGCTGGGTGCCGCAAATACTCACTTTTGACCAAAACACGAACGCAAGAGCACTTCGAAAAAGTGTTTGGACTTGCTGATGCGGAATTTGGCGGACTTTTGGCGTCGATTGGTAACTGGATTTGGATCCCTCGGACTATTATCTCTTCCCAAACCTCAAAAGATGGCTCTTCAATCAAAAATTCAGCTCACGCGTAGTATTTTGCAGACCTTCCGGAAAATTACTTTTCGGACGGGATCAAGAAGTTGGAAAATCGCTGAAATAAGTGTATCAAACTAAGAGGGGACTATATTGAATAATATAAAAAACATTTAAAAAAAAAAAAAAATTTTAATTCCCAATGAGGTCACTTTTCACTCCATCTATTAAGAGCATAATTAGCTCCAAACTAGGTGAGGCCTCTGCTAAAAGATGTGTCAGGAGAGGTACCAAGCAAGGCGGTGTCCTCTCTCCCCTACTCTGGAACTTAGTGGTTAATGTACTGGTGATATACCTGGGAGCGGGTGGTAGCAGGGTGATTGCCCATGCGGAAGACGTTGCTATTGCCGTCTCACGTAAGCATCTAAATACCATTAAAGAACTCCTTCAACTAAATCTTAACAGATTAACCCGTTGGGCAGATTGCTGTGGATTGGGAGTATGGGGAAGGATCATGTCCTCTTATCTAGAAAATACAAAATTCCAATTATAGACCCACCCCATGGAGGACAAGTCAATCTACACCCTGGATGACTCGAACTGCAACCAACTTCATACTGCTATAATTTTCAAACCGTTCTGGACAGTGAGCTCAAATCCTCCAGCATCTCAACGTGAATAAATCATTTGTGTCTCGAACCATAGCTCATTACCGTGATACCGCGTTGGAAAACGCCATGGAGGTGGTAATAAAAAAACAGCAAGATCGGCAGAAATGGTTCGGAAAGTGAAGGCTCAAATTGAGCGAAATCCGCGTCGAAGTGGAAGAAAAATGGCTCGTGAGCTCAACATCTCGTTGGAACGGATGCAACACGTACTAAAAAATGAGCTTGGGCTCAAGCCATTGAAGTTCCAAAAAGCACACGATCTTACACCGCAACAGAAAAAAGTTAGAGTCAAAAGAGCGAAGGAGTTGCTACGCTTGCACGAAAGTGGTGAGTTGCCGAATTTGGTTTTTTCCGATGAGTCGCCATTTGTTATCGAGCAATATGTCAACAAACAAAATGATCGAGTTTACTTGCCAGAGAGGTCCTTCGAAAATTTACACCTTCGGACGGCAACCAGAAAGCAGGCAGCACCGATGGTGATGGTTTGGGCTGCCATAACCGCCGACGGTCGTTCTCCGCTCGTATTTTTGGACCGTGGCGTCAAAATTAATGCGATCGTATACCGTGAAACTGTCTTAGAGGCAGTATTGAAGCCTTGGGCAAATAATCATTTCGGTCGAAGAGCGTGGACATTCCAACAAGACTCGGTACCGTCTCACAAAGCGCGCGTCAACCAAGATTGGTTAAAAAACAATGTTCCACACTTCATTTCTTCGACACAATGAATTGCAAATTCTCCGGATGCAAATCCGTTGGATTTGTCAAAGTTTGGACCACCTCAAACAAGCACTTCGCCGGGAATGGGCCAAAATACCGCAGAGCCACTTACTGCGATGCTTTTTTTTGGCCGTCTCAAGGCCACTATTCCCGTCAAAGGTGGACATATTGAAAACTACTGATACAATTTGAAAATTGATGTATTTTCCAACATTTTTTGCTTTGGCACAATAAAATTTATCAAAAAATAAGAAAATTATAGCATTTTAAAAAGTTATAATTCGAGTAAGTCACCCTGTATCTCTACGCAGATGGATCTAAAACCGATAGCGGAGTTGGTGGCAGTGTTTTCTCAGATAAGCTAAATCTAAATCTCTTTCCGTCTTCCAAACACAATTTTGGCGATTAAAGAAGCTCTGTCCTGGCTGAAGAAAAACGTGATATCTGCTAAAGATATCCGCATCCTTTAGGATAGTCCGGCCGCTATCAAGTCCCTGGAGTCAGTCTTACTAAATTCGAAAACCACCCTTGAATGCCGATCATCTCTTATGGAGATGGCAGAGCAGTTCAACCATCACCTTTGCTGGGTGCCGGGCCATAGAGACATTACAGGAAATTGTAGAGCCGATGAACTCGCCAAAATTGGAACCACTCTACCTAGCATAGGTATACAAATCCCTTCGTGCAAATTAATACTAAACCTGGATGCCAATAAGAAAACAGACCTTAGTTGGATTGTTGGATCAACATGTCTAGCGACTAAATAGATCTGGCCATAGCTAGATCTGAATCGCTCTAAGAGTCTGATCCTTTAAATAGGAAACATCTTAGCACCATCATAGGCAAGCGTGCAAGAAGGTTTGTCGCTTTCATAAACGATTTCTATAGAAGCTGCATGGACGAGGAAAGAGAGGAGACAATCCTCCACCTACTCTGTACATGTCCAGCTCTTTCCCAGAGAAGAAAACTTCATCTAGGAGCTTTCTTCTACAATAACCTAAATGATCTAATGAATTTAGACGTAAACAGTCTCCTACGCTTCATCGTAAGCTCAGACTGGTTCCATTAGTGAGAGGATCATAGATCCACGTGGCATCACAATGGGCCAATAGTCCTAAGTGGGTTGGTGTTTCCAATAGCCACTCTTACCTACCTACCTACCTTACCTCGTCCTCCATCTCAAAGCTCATTTTTTATGACATTCTAACTGTAAGCACTTTGGACATGGGCAATCCGTTTGCTGCGCACTTCGCAGATTCTGCCGCATTGCCAACTACACTTGAACATTCCATCGGACAAATCCACTTTCGCACTCGCAAGAGTTTTTAGGAATCTCAATATACAAAATCCACGGATCTACGAGTACATGGTGTATCTCCCAGTCTTTAGATGGTTTCAAGTCCGATTTCCTCAAAATAAATACTGGCGTGCCGGAGAGCAAAGTTCGATCACCGACATAATGTATCCGGAGCCGAGTCCATTCTATACCTCATCACACTTAGTTCCGTGTAGACCCATTGTGATGCCAGTGTGGGATAATTTGGAAGGGGATAGGAATTTGTTTGCGGCGTTATTCCGGCAATAGCCTGTCGAATATCGGCCTCGAGCTCATCTAAAGTGGTTGGCTTGTTAGAGTAGCTCCAGAGAGTGGTGTTAAATCGCATAATCGCGGTAGCCAATTGACGAAAGCTCGCCGTGAGACTGGGTTATTTTCTTCACAACTACGAGCGTTGTGTCGCTTGTATGGCATGTAGCGGCGTTTTATTAGAACCTCACCTCCTATATATCGATATTGTCGAGCTCCGGCTATAGAAAGGCGGTTAACATCGCTCTATACCTGCAACGATTGACGGTAGCGGTGTCTCCTTCGTCATTTCGAAAGAAATAAAGTCCGAAGATGCCACAATGCCATAAACGGCACCAAACCGTCAATCTTTGTGGATGCATTGATGCTTGGGCCCAACACTTGTGGATTATGCTTGTTGACATAGCCGCTGAGTCAAAAATGGATGATTTTTTGGCAAAAAACCGGATCTTCGGCCAACATTTCCAGCGCCCAATTAGCGAACTCACGGCATTGTCTATAGTCGACCGGCCTCAATTTTGCGTCAGCACAATCTTATATGGATGTAGGCCCAAATCCAACCGCAGAATAAGCCGGAATAACTCTCTGGCGATGCCCAATTCAGCTATTCGGCCCCGAGACGACATTTCTGGGTCCTTTTCGATACTGGCCGCTGTGCCGCACCAATCTCCATCTGATTGGTGGCCTAAGATACAAAGAGTGCACTCACGCTCAAACCTTTCCACGGTGCGACGGATTGCCTGCACACTGAAGTCATGATGACGACCGACCTCACGACGAAATTCACGTTGCGTATTTACAACAGAGCTGGCATTTCGATAATATTTTTTAACAATTTCCACACGTTCGGCAAGCGTAAAACGACGCATGATGAAATGGCAAGCGTTACTAAATATTTTGACAGCTGGATGTCATTGGTAACTTTGACAGCTGCTGAAGCATAACAATTGGCCAAACTATCATTGCTATCTGGTCAACCGTTATAAACGAAAATTATCATTTCATCTGCGGTCTTTATAGTAAATCAAGAGAGAATATAACGGGCATTCTCCCTATAAGGAGGATCGATAAGGTGCTTGGTTAACTCTGGAAGAAGTATGGGATCTAAAAAGGAAGTTGGTGTGGTATTAGATTGGGTGTCTAGCGTATCAGATTGAGAGTGGATAAAGTGAGTGGGAGTGAATAAAGTTAGGGTCAGCGGTTTCTATTTTTTTGTTTGAGTGGAATGAGGAGAACCACGTTTGGGAACTGGGTTGGACGGGGTGGAAGATCGCTTTGTTTTTTATAATAAACGCGCGCTCAAGGGGTCTGTGTGCCCTTAAAATGTTTGTACACAGCGCGGACAAAGGAAATTTAGGGAGGAAAAAAGAGAGATACCGACGTACATTATTTTTAAATGTTGTTATAACGACCAGGAAATACAGGGATCGGCAGGGCATTCCATAAGCGAATTGAACGGCTTGGGAACGAATCACGATATTTTAAGGTACGTCCCAAAATGGGACGGGTGTACTGATGAGCATTCATAGCAAGACGGGTGTTACTGGTGAAAGTTTTAAGGGATGGAATGCTATTGGCGATTTCAGTCGGGCACTGGTGGTGGAAATAGCGATAAAATAAAGTGTTCGAGGGAGTCAATTGATTGAAGGATATTAGTGTCACCTATGAGTTTTATCGCACGGTTTTGAATCCTATCTAGTAGTTGCAGAGATTTTTAGGAGCACCTGACCAGATGTGGGCATTGTACTCCAATTTTGAGCGGATCAACGCCTTATATATTGAGGCCAGATGAGAGGGGGTAAAGTATTTCTTACATCGCTTGAGGAAACCTAGACATTCCGCAGCATTTTTGGCGACATCGAATATGTGGTCATTCCAACGTAAGTTGTCGCTGACACACATACCGAGAATGGGAAATTTATCGGTTTCGACGATGCAAGTGCTATGCATGGATAATGGCTGGGTATTTGAGTTTCGCTTTAATGACAGCAGATAGCAGACAGCATTGAGTTTGGAAGCATTAAATTCCACTCTGTTGATAGTTCCTCAAATGTTGTTTATATCGGAATTTAATGAGCTTAACATACGCTGTTGTTCTATGGATTGGAAGTAGCAGACAATAGATCACTAATGAAAATTAAAAAGAGTGTCGGAGACAGAACGGAGCCCTGGGGCACACCAGCTTTTATTTTGTGAATATCAGACTCGAAATAGTTCAAGGCAACTTGAACTGAACGTTCCGAAAGGTAATTTCTAATCCGTTGAAGAAGAGAGTCATCGATCCCAAAAGCACGCATTTTCGACAAAAGAGCCTGATGCCAAAATCTGTCAAATGTCAAGTGCAACTAGAATGCTTTCGCCAGATTTATGTACGCTTTGGTTCCACTTTTCGGTGAGACATGCCATCAAATCACCAGTGGACCTATTGCTACGAAAATCATATTGCCGGTCATTGAGAATTTTCGTGTTTCGAGATATTTCATGAGCTGACGGTTTATCAGCGTTTCCATGACCTTGGAAAGAAGGGACGTAAGTGCAATGAGTCTGTAGGAGGAGAGGGAAGTAGATTCGCCTTATTTAGGGACGGGCTGGACAAATGCTGTTTTCCATCTGCTCGGAAAGAGTCCTAAAGAGTAGGATTGATGAAAAAGCTTACGCAGTGGTTTTGCCAGCGTGGAAGAACACTTCTTCAGAAGAAGGCGAGATATACCATCTGGACCAAAGGATTTATGTATGTTGAGATTTTTAAGTACTCTTGCTACTGCACTAGTGCGAAAGTGGATTCGTCCCATTGAAGATTTGACGCACACAGTGTGCAGCTGTCCAGGGCCAAACTGCCCTGTGCTATGCATCTCAAACAGTTTTCCTATATTAGATAGCAAGGATATTGGTCGACAGTCTTTTATAGTATATCTCTTGCTCTCTTAGACTTAGCTATGGGGGATATTTTCCCTTTTTTCCAAATTGAAGGGAAATAGCCATTATTCAGGCAGTGGTTGAATAAGGTAGATAAAGATGTGTCAAGAGAAATAGGACATTTTCGAGGAATGAAGTATGAGATGTTATCTATTCCAGAATTGGAATTTATCGCGATATTTGAGGGCGAAAAGAAGGTCAGGGTTTGATTGAACTCATTACTCCAAAATGATTCTACTGTCGAGCAAATATCATTCTCCTCAGATTGATCTGGAACTAGATTTCTAGATTCGAGTAAATGTGTGAGTAATATTCTTTAAACGCGTTTAATTTACCTTGCACATCATTCAGGTTCCCTCCGATGTGCACTAGAGTGTCTTTCGAAATATTGGTTCCGAAGAATTTTCTTCCGGTTATCCTATCGATTTCTTTAAATGCATGATGCGAGGGTCTTATCTGGTTCAATCTTCCCTTAAAAGCAGTGTTACTATCAATCCGAACCCTTTCTTTGATTATTTTGCTTAAGCACTGAATCCTAGCATAAAGTTGGCGATATTCATCGTTGACACTGTTAAGATGTCGGTTATACAGTCTTTTCAGTTGTGTAATCCATGTACAACGTATTTTAAGCAAGTTTTTTTGTAGTGTGGAAATTTTTCACATTCCGAATGGACGAATGCAATTGAACGTTGATGTTAATTTGTTCATTTAATTTTGATAACCAGGTATCTGTTTCATCGTTTGGGATATTTCTTTCGATTGGAATATTTAAAGCGGGCAGTCGATGACAAAGTCATATTCTGAATGCTTCCCAATTAGTGCTTTTGAAGCATCTGTACGTTGCCGGTGGCTGTAGGATTGGAAGGAAATCAATTATGCTAAGTAGTAACTCAATCCCAAAGTGATCCGAATTCGTTGCGAATGTTGAACAAACTAGAGGGTTCAGGTCAATCACAGATGATGCTCTGGGAAATGGAGGGCTGTTGGGAGCAACTAAGTCTAAATTCAAATATGGCCCGTTGTAAAGCCAGTTGGGTATCGCGTTCTCATTTTGGTTATGGGCTGTGTCACCCCAATCTGTATGGCATGCATTGAAATCACCTCCTAAATGAATTCATAAGCGTGTAAACTCTGTCAAGTTCGTTTGGCAAACGTCGACCTGCATTGGAAGGAGTATAAATGCTTCCTAATAAAATATTCCTTCGTAAACCAGTATTACTACGTGATGTAATAGTGATTAGGCAAATGGAAAAAAACGTCACTCTCGAAAGGAATTTCAGTATACTTATACCTTTGGTCTAAGATAACTGCTGTCCCCCTACCTGAGTGACAAGGGATGAAATTAAAGCCATCAAAAGCGGGCTTATTGTACGAGGATAGCCTTGTTTCCGAAAGGAGGCATAATTGAGGCTTTTGGGTTTTTGAACAAATCTTTGGGTTAAACAAATCTAGTCTTCTTTCAAGGGAAATTATGAATTATGCAAACATTTTGTCTTCTGTAGACCGAAGTTGTTGATAAGTGGGTCAGAATTGTCTGATTTTTGCTAGCAGTTGTTCAAAAGATTTGTTAAAAAGATCTTTCGCCTCGTTTAAAAAATTATTAAGATCACCAGATTGCTTCTTTGTCGTAAAGTTTGTTTGGGTGTTATTCGCGCGTGGTTACTCTTAACCACGTCAGCATCTGTAACGTTTTGATTTATACCTCGTAGGCGTATTTATAGCGCCTTGTACTACCGCTCTATTTTTGATTGCATCAGCTGATCTGGTCTGATTAAACACTGCTGAAGTTCTGCTTCTGCCATTAAGTACAATCCTTGCAAAGAAAGTCGTTAACCCTCTACCGCATGAATTAATGTGCAACGTGGAGAAAAATAAAATACGGTTGAAATAGCTTCTTTTGATTATTCTTAAACGATATTTATTAAAAAAAGTACAAAAAATATATAGTTTATAAAATAAAAGACGAAGCCATATATGGCTTCGTATGCATGAACGAAAACAAAAACGAATCTTTACATGAAACTCAACGGCAAAATAAGAAACCAAAGGGAATTAAAAAAAAGGAAACAACAAACAAATTATTGATAACATTACATTAAAAGTTTAAAATATAAAAAATACATGTATTATATTTATGCTTTATGGAATTCAGAGAAACAATTTCTCTTTTCATTATAGCATAGGAAAACTTTGCATTTTTCGCAGAATGTATAGGAGCGAAACGAACAATTATTTTGGCACAATTGCCGTTTTTTCATCCACTTTGGAAAATGCCCTATATCATCCTGGATTACAGAAACTAGAGGAAAATGTTGGTGTCTTCCTGGACGCTGCCGACATTTTGGTGTTAAAATTGTATCTGAAGGTGTTCCTGGAGATCCGATGTTAGTTGGTGTTCCTGGAGCCGATCCGGAGCACGGTCGGCCACGTTTTTTTAGGGGAACTTTACGAGACCTGTTTGCATAAATGTTCGGCAATCACAAGTTGGAAATCGTACAGAGGCATATGATTCTCATTTTGCTGCCGCCAGAGAATCCATGAGTTGACGATACATAAATCAATCACATGGAAAAATATCCTTTTATACCACTGTTTAGATCGAAAATGGATTCTATATAATCCTAGCATAGAGTCAAGCAAGTCCACGCCACCCATGTATTTATTATATATTGGGTCTACAAGTAAGTTTCCAGCGTTTTTTTTCCAAAATTTGAAGTTTTATTATGAATACATAGTTAAAATGCTTTATTCAAAGTATCGTCCATTGGAAGCTACAACTTTCCCCCATCTTTCTGGCAATTTATGAATTCCGGACCAAACAAATTTCTCATCTTTCGAGCCCAAGAACGTATCAAGCTAATTTTTGATTTCCTCTACTGAGCTGAAGCGTATTCTCGTAAGAGCGTTCTGCATCGAACGAAACAAGTGGTAGTCAGATGGTGCCAAGTCTGGACTGTAAGGCGGGTGAGGCAGAATTTCCCATCCACTATTTCCCAAATAGTTTTTCACCGAAACCGCAACATGTGGCCGAGTGTTGTCGTGATGAAAAATGACGGACTCATGCCTGGTCTCATATTCTGGCCGTTTTTCTTTTAATGCCCGCTTCAAACGAATTGGTTGGGTTCGATATAATAGTCCTTTGATGGTTTCACCACTCGGAAGCAGTTCGTAGTATACGACACCCTTTCGATCCCACCATATGCAGAGCATGACCTTATTCAGGTGAATATTTCGTTTCGGCGTCGATTGGGCGGGCTCGCCGGGCTTTGTATACGATTTTCTGCGTTTAGGATTATCATAATAAATCCATTTCTCATCACCAGTGACAATACGATGCAAAAATGATTTATTTTTATACCGCTGCAGTAACATTTCGGACATGCAAAATCGCCGTTCGACGTCTCTGGGCTTCAATACGTACGGCACCCAGTTTCCAACCTTTTGAATGAATCCCAGTGCTTTTAGGCGCAGGAAAACGGCTTGTTGCGTGACGCCCAATGATGCAGCAAGTTCTTCTTGAACTGACACGGATCCTCATCCAGTAAAGCGTCCAATTTCTCGTCTTCAAAACATTTCGGCTTTCCGGGGCGATCTTTGTCTTCAACTCCAAAATCACCACTTTTGAACCGTTTGAACCACTCGCGGCACGTCGATTCACCAATACATTCCGCTCCATACGTTTTCGAAAGCAAACGATAGGCCTCAGCCAAACTTTTCTTCATATTAAAGAATAAAAGCAGAGCTTCCCGCAAATGACGTTTATTTGGCTGGAAACTTGCCATGATTTTGCTCGATAAAATGTACGACACCGATAGAACTGCTCAAATATAACGCTGCAAAGTTGTTGATAGATACAAAACCTACAAATAAAACATATGGGGTCTGACATTTCTGCCCGGGATCCAGTGGTGGCGCCATCTATGACAAACGCTGGAAACTTACTTGTAGACCCAATACTTCTACAGCTTGTGGAGCAGGGGTTTCTTTGTATTGCCGGTCTTTTCTAAAAAAAAAAAACGACGTTTAGTTATAACTGGTTCGCTGTCAACATAAGCTGATAACATATTAACAGGTTTGTTGTCAAACCATGACACCAAACTCAATTGCACCCCATCAATAGCCGCTACTTTTCCAACCATACTTCCCCGTCCTTCTTTCTTCAGTTCTTTTACAAATGGTATTTTTGAATTGGGAACTCGGTTTAATCTCACTGTACCTAAAGGTAAAAGTCCATTTTTGAAGAGATACTCGTAAGCTTGAAGATTGGGGCTACTGAACCAATTGTCAAAGAAAATTTTATGATTCACTGTTGAAGTGAGACTTGTAACTACGTTTCTGCTTACACCTAAATCAGGTGCACCATGAAGAAAAGTGGTGCTCTGATCGCCAGCAAATATGTCAAAATCATAGCTGAACCCGGAAACACCACCTAGGACCAGATTTTTATAATCCCACTTATGAGGTTTGGCTGGATCGTATTGCTTGAGTTTATATCGGCACTTAGTTGGTATTATTTGCTCATCAATTGCTAGGAACTTCTCCTTTGGAATCAACAACAACCGTTTTCTTATTTTGTTTAAAACTGGTCTTACTTTGAAAAGCTTGTCGTATCCTGCTATACCAAAGGACTTGAAGTCATTGTTGTCATTGAAATGTAGGGCCCTTTTTATCGTTTCCCATCTGTTGCAGGTCATTGTTTCATAAATTTCCCGCTGGCCTACAGTTTTACTCCAGTAGTGTCTTGAAGCCGGGAGCTTTACCAACGACATGAAGATTATCATGCCAATGAATTGCTTCATTTCACTAGTGCTTTTGCCAGCAGGCTTGTTTATGTTATCCTGAAGGGATTTTTTGTTTGATTCTTCCACTATAAGATTTATCAATTCCCCAGAGAAAAAAAAAACAAGAAAAAATCGTAAGGTGTCAACGTTTTTACAAATGGTGGAAGATCAAAAATTCCTTTGAATTGGAATTTTTTTGCGTCGTATGGTTCCAATTTTTTTTTCTCCAGATAACATTTCTGTTTTTTTTCAAATTTGAGTTTTTTCAACGGAACATTCTCATTGTCAGTCTTAGAATCTGCGTCAGTTTCTGGCACTGTTAGACAATCACTAGAGTCCTGATGACTTTGCAAGGGTTCGTATTCCTTATCGGCGTCGGGAGCTAGTTCGTCATCACTCAAAAATCCATCTCCAGGAATTAACTGGGTGCTTCTAAGCTTACCATAAAAACTATTCGGATCCATTTCTGTAACAAAAAAACAAATGTACAAACATAGTACATAGTACAAAATAATCAAACGAGTATAAGTAATAGTTTTTTTTACAAAAGAAATATTTTAATATTATAGAAAATTAAGTATTTTAACCAAAATGTACGAGTATTTTTAAATTGATTGTACTTACCGATTCAATAGAATTATTTGCACCTAAGATCCAACTTTTTTCTAACTTCTTTTTTCAATGCACACGCGCGACGAACTGAAGTTGAAATAAGAAAATCGCAGACAGCCCTTGTCTTATTGTAAAGGATGCAAATAAAGTGATCATGTTGTGTTTTCGTCATTTCAAATGCGATGTAGTAAAAAAAATGCGTCATAATTGCGGAACGCCATATATGGCTTCGTATGCGGTAGAGGGTTAAAACAGCGCAAACTATCTGGCCTACAGCCTTCATGTCTTTAGAGGTCATCAGATTGTATCAGGTGATAATTGCAGGTAATTCCTGGTAGCTGAATACTCATCGTCAGAAATAAATGATTAGGGTTTAATATTTTTGTTATGCCTAAGAGTATGCTACAAATTTTGACAATAAAAAGCGATACACTTGGGTTAAAAGTTTGGTTGTGGCAAATATTTCATAATTACTACACTACGCGAAATTAGCATAGATTCACATAATCCATAACCCACCAGTTGCATTTAAAAAACTACTAGTCTCACTGGAACAAGGCCTCTAAGCTTCTAGAATTGCTACAGAATAACTATTGTATGATTTGAAAGTATCTTTGGATTGTAGTAGAATAAGTTTTCACTTGTTTTGGGCAAATATCTGCTATAGGCTTCGGCGAAACTTTGTTACATCTATCGGGCAAAGATCGTTCCGAAGCCGTATGCGATTTTTCCAACTTTGGTTTTTTGTTTTTACAGAGCGTCTCGCTTATCACTATAATGAGGTGCTTGAGACTTTATTTGCTTTTCGTAGACTGTTACTCATTTCAAATAGGGTTCGGTCTGATGGTCAACATTTAATCCAACTTCTTGGACTATCAAGCACTCTTATCTATACATATACTAAATGATAAATGCATTGTCGAGAAATTGTCCCTGTTTGTAAGGCGATACGAATATAGAAGATGGTACAACCATGAACTAATGGGTGATTCTTTTAGCGCTTAATTTTTAACTATCAAAAAACCACAGGAAAATTGCAAAAGTGTTTACAATTTTTATTTGAGTTGATAAATCAATGTTTGCCATTTATTTATTGGGTATATAAATAAATTCGTGCGGTTTTTTTTTCAAAATTTAAACGTTTATTTAAGTAAAACATGTACACTAGTATTATTCAAAGTATTGCCCATCTGAAGCTATGACTTTTTTCCATCTTTCTGGCAATTTGTGGATCCCATCAAAAAAGAACTGCGCCGTCTTGGCAGCCAAGAATGAATCAAGCCAATTTTTGATATTCTGCTCTGATGTGAACCGTATTTCAGTGAGGGCGTTCTGCATCGAACGGAACAAATGATAGTCAGAAGGGGCACGGTCTGGGCTATTTTAGCGGGTGGGGTAAGACTTCCCATTCACTGTTTTCCAAATAGTTCTTAACCGGAATAGCAACGTGGGGCCGAGCGTTGTCATGATGGAAAATTATTGCAAAACCGCCTTTCGACGTCTCTCGGCTTGAGTTTATGTGGAACCCAGTTTCCTTGCTGTTGAATGTATCCAGCTGCTTTTGAACGTATTGAAATGGCTGCTTGAGTGACACACAAAGATTCTGCGAGCTCTTCTTGTGTTTGGCAACAATCTTCATAGAGTAATGCTTCCAGTTTTTCATCTTCAAACGTTTTTGGCTGCCCAGGACGTTCATCGTCTTCCAAGCCAAAATCATCACTTTTAAATCGTGCTAACCACTTTTGGCACGTGCGCATTTTCACCATAAACTTCCACCAAAATACGATGACTTTCGGCAGCAGTTTTCTACATATTAAAGTAATGAAGAAGAACTCCCCGCAAAAACACTTTTTCAGGCACAAAGTTCGACATATTTGAATGAAAAAAAATTATTGTTGTTTACGCTTCAAATGAATGACATATATTGAAATGACGTACAATAACAGTAGCTTTCCAACGCATGTTCCAATGAAATAATAAAAATTGAATAATACCAGTTACGCCATCTCTTCGCAAACCGCACGAATTAAGTTATAGACCCAATATTTGGCCACCACTACGTTTTAAGTAGTCCATGATGCAGCTGGCCAATTCACCTGTCCAAAACGAGAGATAAATTGCTCACCGAACTCATTATCAATTGTTCTCTCGATTCGCATGCTGTGTGGCATGTAGCACCGCCCTGCTGGAACCACATGTCGATCAGGTTCTGCTCGGGCATTTTGGGCAAACACAGTTCAAAATCATTGAACGATAGCGGGCGTCATTTCCGGTCATCTTTGAAAAAATACGGGCAATGATTCCTCCGGATCACAAACCGCACCAAATAGTGCATCTTTCTGGGTGCATTGGCAGCTCTTATATTGCCAGAGGCTGCTAATCGGACCAAATACTGCAGTTTTGTTTATTCTTCGTCGATGAACACAATTTTTCCATAAAAAAGCGGATCTTCTTTCAGCTTTTCTAAAGCAAACTCACTGAAAATTCAACGCTGTAGCAGGTCGTTAAGCTTCAGTTCCTGTACACTAGCAGTATTTTCTTAAACATAATCCCGATTGCTGCGAACGGCGGTGAGTGGATAAATCATAGTCTTCATTAACACTGGCAGATATAGCAGCAATATTTTCCTTTTTAAACACTCTACGCTCTACGGTTTGATGTACGTACAATAGCGTGAAATTGATGCGAAATTTAGTCACTATGGCTTGCTCAGTAGTAGGTCGATTGTGACTACCGTAACATGGTCGAAATACGCAAAAAATATTTCTCTCAGAGGACGAATTTTGATAATAAAATTCAATAATTTGTAAGCGTTGTTCGGGTGTAAGTGTAAGTCGGATGATGAAATGGCAATACTGACTGAGCATGTCACGAATCACGCGCGAGCTGTCAAAAATAGAACATTGAAAAAGCAAACAGCAAAAATCTCGCTTTATAAGAGCTGTATCAAGACACGAGTAAGATGAAAACAGTTTTTTAAAACGACTCAACACACATCGACTGTTTGGAACAGAAGGCTTGGTCTAGAAACCTTTGCTGGAAGCTGTTTCTTTGAAAATAATTTAAAGGCAAGGAACTTTAAGGTTTAACCACGTTGATTATTAGATAATCCACACATTTTCCATGTATTGTTTTATGATTATCTGAAAGGATTAAATTTTACTTTACAAGATCAGAACAAGGATATGGAAGATCTGGCAATGTGTCCAATAAAGCTGAAAATTTCGGCTCTAATTTCAATGATCTTAGATTTAGTGCGCAACCTAATTTTATTGCGATTCCTTTTCGCTTTAGCGTGCCATCCAAGATGAAATCGTCCTCTACGTTGTCTCCCTGGGACCGATTTGAAGGCACTCCGGGCTGGAGCGATGTCGTTTATTCGCTTAACAATGAATTCGGTCCGCCTTGGCAAGTTTGTTTTTGTATTTTTGTCTCCAAATTCCTTTGAGCTCCTTATATCGCTATTCAGACCATTTCTTGATCCAGTGGATGAAGTTTTGTGTGGTTGGTCGGCAGATTTTTGGCCGTCTTAGGTTGCAGTGTAATCCTTTCTAAAATTTGTTCGCAATATCACCACTGTTCTTCCGCGTTTCATACTGACAACTTATGACTTCTCAAGAGGTTTTGGGAGACGTGATGTCAAATTTCTTCATAATACTTCTTCGGTGTTCTATTTTGTGGGTCAACAATAACGCGGAGGGCCGAGTGAATTTCAAAATGTTAGACCATCCAAATTCTAGGCCTTATGCCAACGACAATGTGAACAATCTGGTAGACGCTGTTTTGAGCAGGTGCCTTCAAGGTGCCTGGAAAAGGTTGATAAGCCTGAGATCATATTCAAAACTGGTGTAGTGCAGGCTTATTTTGCCCAGCCCAGGCACCAAAGCATTTCTTCTTGCCTATCAAAATCACCAATGATAGTCGCGCTTAGGTTATTACTTCTACCTATGGTCGAAAAGTTGGTAGAAGGAAGTCGTTCTTTTCCTCTGTGGGTGCCTGAGCGCATATTAGACATAAATTGGTAAACTTTGCCGGGTTGTAATCAGGCGTTCGTTAAGATGAGTGAAACTCAAAATTTCTTTCATAATGTCCAATACAAGTAGACGCTGTTCTGCTGTCTACATCAGTGACAGTAAATTTAATTTTATTTTGCCAGGAATTCCTCTGTTACAATTTTTATTTCGCCATCTTGGTTAGATGCCGAATTATACTCACACGTCTTGAGCTCTGGATGTACAATACTAAAACTCAACCGAGGTTACCACTGGATCTGCCCCAGACGTGCCCTGTATTGGTTTTTGAGAATTCCTCCGTCGGAACAACCATATCACGTTGGTTTGGATCATATTTGCTCATTGAATTTCACCCAACTGAGCACACTTACTATCTGCTGCGGCTTCACTCCTTCTCTCTCCATCTGTGCTGTGCGATTGGCTATGGCGGAACAAGCCTCCTTTCTTGCTAGAATTAAGATGAATACCAATTCGCTCGGGTTTCTGTTGAAAGTTCTTCGATGGTGTCCTGCTTGCTGTTCTTCTACATATTCAGTAACAGCCTTGAGGTGGTTTTACTTCTCAACTGCTGCTCCTTTGCCCTCGGCTTTCCCTTAAATTTGATTGTCATCTTCTACAAAGATCTAGGTGTTGCAGTGTTAATTAACTTTACTCGCATCCGCAAGGATTTGACAACATTTTTTTATTGGCTGAGACGTTGACCAAGATGTATCAACCGATGCATGGAATGAAACCACTCTTATAATATCAGTCTAGATCCATATTTCAAGAACAAGCCTCATGTCAAGTCGAAAGCTGGAGGCTTTTAAGCCGAGTAGCGTTGATCGAATTAATTTTTCTCAGCAAAGTGGAGGCTTCACAGAAGAGAATGTAGCAACATGTAAACATTGTGAAGGAAGATTACATTGTCCAATGGGATTCGATTAAATCCAGATACCATAAGGCAATCATTTTGAAGTTCCTTCAATAATAACTAAACTCGAGAACAGCATAAAGCTAAGCCATTTACCCGCATGTAATTTTCCTCTCTTCTTATCGATTTACCCAACAGCGGTCATCTGTCAGTATGTCTGCGATCATAACTTCTTTCGCTTTACGAATAACTCTTTTTCTACATACCACCTTTCCAGGTCTCCCATTCTATAGCACACATGTTGCACCTGCCATCAGTTATGATGTAATACATGAGCCCTCCTCTATCTGCCGCCTAACAGTAGCCTCTCGCATCGTACTAGGGAAGACTCCGTAATAGTACCACGACATAACTCCTATAGAACATGGAGTCTCTCATTAACCACCCGAGAGTGGTTCCAGGAACAAGATAATATCCAACTACGATGACGACGACAACATAACCAACATAGTCAACCAAGGCAACGAAGCCATCTCCCAGGGTTTCAGAGAGTTACGTGCGTGAGTGAGCACATTGGCGCGCCAACTTTAAGACCAACATTCGTAGAGTTTGTAAGTGTTCAAGTCAGGAAACAACAACAGCAAAAGTAACAGAAATAGCAACGGCAACAAGACGACGTCAAAGTAAATTGCAATTGCAATCCCTGCCAAAGCTATCAAGTCTCAAATTGGTGGCAGTAGAAGAAGAGCTCTACCGATCCGACGTGCGTCCAACTACCAGATCCACTAGGGAACCTTGCTCAGAGACAAGTTCTTTGCCGTGCTAACCATTTGAATGAATGGTTTCAGTGATGTGGACGAGAATCTCCACTGAGGACCGATCGGCTTATTCTATTTTTTTGTTTCAATTGAAAGCCCTAAGTGGATGAATGCACTCATGAGGAGGGGCAAGTTGACGCAAGGTACGAGTGTGCACGTCAAATGAAACGTATCCCTAAACATCGAAATACAAAAATACGGAAGTACACGTATCTAAGAGTACTATGTGAATGCGTTGCACGAGAGAATGTATACTAGGCATGATGGAGTCGTACACTCCACACTAGCTGTGGAAGATGCACTGGCACCGGCACTAGCATTAGAACCAGCACCATCACCAGCACCATCGCTGGGTATGCAGTTAATTGCGTGAACGGATTGAGGTTCCAGGTTGTTCAAACAGTTATTACAGCAGATACTCACAAGTCTGTCCTATTGTTTGCGATAAAAATTCAACTGACGTCTTAATTACGGACGGATACGTACGAGTATGTACATTGGGGAATGGAGCTGGGTCAGGAGGAGATTAGGGTTTTAGTGGATTTTTATGATGCGATTATAAGCGTGGCATTGGTTGTTGACATAAAGGCTATTAAGCGCGGACACCTGCTAGCTGTTAGACCGGAGCATCTGTGAGGTAATTGATGTAAGTGCTGTGATTGAATGATGATTGAGGAGTTACGAGTAGAGTGAGGAAGTAATTTTTGCATAACTGCACGCAGTAGAAATAATCGTTTAAGCACGTGTGTCTGGGTTAAAGAGCAATTAGTCATTGAAGAATCGCACTTCGGAGTTCGATTGCCCTCGGGAGTGAGTCCTCGAGATGCCATGCCTAAACTCGCAAACATATCCAGGGCATTCTTCCAGTGTTTCTCCACATTCGCTTGCGTCTTCTTTACGATTCTTTAGTATTTGTTTGAGCTCTGCTCCACTTGTCTCAAGGAATTTGGATATTTTCACATAGAGTCAGTGCAAAAGGTTTGGTGACACGAGTGGCATATATCACTTCGGAAGGATTTTTGTAATTGCGTGTACCCAGCTGTAGGCTGTGAGTAGGGCGGCACATTTGTATAATTTTGATAAGTACGGTGATATGATGTTTGTTACGAGTAGATGATTCTGTTTTCATATGCTTCACTGTTGACGGCACTATATTCAGAACGGATCAGGACCTCAACCAACCCAGATTAGGCAGATGAACCAGTTTCACATAGCGAGTGGGTTGACGCCCCCCAACGGCGTACACCATCTAAGGTGTGGTATTCTTCCAATATCTGCATTGGATTCATTCGGCCTTCATGCCTACAATATATCCCAGCCATGTAAGTGTTACTTATCCGTCTAGTTCACAGCTTCTTATAAGACACTGTTCGTAAGCCCGAAAAAGCCGCAATAGGTAAAAGTAATTCTTCGTTGGATTTCAATTCTAATGTTGTGGTCGGAGTTATATATCAGGTTAACTTTAAAGGATATGAAATAATCCAAAAAATCGATATAATGTATCTTTTCTTGTTAAGAGGATATACTCGGTTCTGTCCTCGTTCACTGTCAAATCTCCTCCTCATCTTGCACAGATGGACGACTTTTGATGAGATGCTATAGCTAGACATAGCCTTGTAAGGTATACCTTTATCTACTCTGTCGTAAGCGCCTTAAAAATTGACCTCGTAAAAATCGAGATTTCTGTCGGAATAGAGAACCTGCATGTGTTCTTCCGACTTTGGTTAAACTTTTAGCAATTATAATTCGGGATCAAGTGAAAGAACAACCCGATTCAACGCTTGACAACGAACAAGCAGGCTTTCGATAAGCCCGTTTGTATCTGTATCGATGGTTTCAATCCAACAGGAAGGACTTCCTACTTATCCCAAAGATCTCCGAGGGATTGTTGCCAAAAAACGCGTTCTAGCTGTACAAATTACTGTCGTTCCTAACATGCCCCATAATCCACCAAACAATCGTTTGTCACTCTACAACTAAACTGTGGAGGGCTGCGTACACAAACATCTTCTATTTATCTCAACTCCCAAAAGCTTCCGTATGATATTCTTGTTTTAACCGAAACTAATCGAATATTTAATATCAAGGATTCAGGACTAGTCACACCTGAATTAACTTTATTTCGCGGCGATGATCGTTAGAACAAGGATGGTTCTATAGGGCGAGGTGTTCTTCTAGCAATCAAAGTTCGTTTGAACCCTGAGCTCGTCAAAACACAAACTTTACATCCCAATCAATACACAGTTATCAGCTCGCGACAATGTGGTCAATTCCATTTTTGAAATCACAGATCCATGAAATCTCCCCCATCTCATATGACTCACTCGGATGAAGAATCCTATCTTGTTGCCACATATGCAGATTCTGACAAAGAAATCCTCTTCACAGATTGTCTCCGAAACTCTGGCCTTTTGCAAATAAACCCAATTTCTAACTTCATGGGTCGGAAACTACATCTGATCTTTACATCCGACACCCGAACTGTCTTGCTCTTGAGTGTGAACTTCTTCTTTCGAAATTAGACCGACTCTATCCACCTCCCCTCGTTATTTATTCATATGATACCAATAATTCCTAGAGGCTTTCAGTAACATCCTTCCACTTTGATTTTCGTAAAACCAATTACACTAAGCTCCACAATCTTCTCAAAAGTGTTGACTTTAGGTTTATCCAAAACAGTAACATAACCGCAGATTCTGCTGTAGTTATCTTCTACGATAAGATATTCCACTGTATAAGTCAAACTACTCCTTTTATTCGACGCAGAAATCCTTCTTCATCTCCTTGAACTGCGTGCACTTCTTAATAGAAAAACAGGTTATGGGACCAATTTGTTAAATCTGGTTCTGACTTTGACCAAAAAACCTACCTCCTAGCTTACAATCACTTCTCTCTAGATGCTGAATCTCGTTACCAAAACTATCTCAGCCAAATACAATCTACCATCATCTCAGTTCCTAAAAAATTCTATCAATTTCTTAACAAAAAAAAAAAAAAAAAAAAATCGATTGCCATCCATCAACTCTCAAAATTTTCTAATATGTCTTTGGATGACTCAACAACTGTCGCTAATCTATTTGCGAACTTCTTTATTCAATCGTTTTCGGCCCAATCTGATGACCCCGATCCTGAATACTTCTTTTACCTGAACAACTTTTGTCAAATATCTCCCTCGTCAGTTGAAATTACTTTAGCGCAGTTGCAAGACAAAATACAATACATAAACTGAAAGACGATTTTTCTCCAGGTCCTGATGGATTGCCCGCAGTTGTCTTGAAAAAATGTGTTGATAATCTAATTCATCCCCTCACTTGTATTTTCAATTTATCTTTGTCTGAAGGACTCTTTCCTTTCCTCTTTCCTAACCCCTATTTACAAAAAAGTGCCAAATCACGATATCACCAATTATTGCCCCATTGCTAAACTATCCCGCATCCCCAAGGTTTATGAAAGTATTGTTTATGACGCACTACATTTTCAATGTAAATCTATATTTGCAACCAACCAAAATGGTTTTCTCAAAGGCAGATCAACAATCTCCAACCTCATTGAGTTTTCTGCGTACGTCCACGTCTGCAAATACAGACCAGCTGTTTTGGCACTTAGTGAAACACACGTAGATCCCCGCCCACACCTCTCAGATTACTCTGATCTGAAGCTACCTGGTTACGAACTAGTGCCACTATTCTTTCCTCATCGCGGTCTCGCCATTTACGTGCGTAGTGATGTAGCTTATCAAATTTCATCACAATGTAGTCCCTATTCCAATCCGGAATCCAATTTCATATGGTTAAAATTCCATTTCCGTAAGCAAATTATCCACTACTGCTTTACTTACAGAAGCCCCAAACTCTACAGCAACTCGACCTTTAATTAGTTTGCTGCGCTGTCTGATTCCATTCAAAGAATTGCATCCTTTTATCTTCATACTGAAATCGTTATTACGAGCGATTTCAATATGCACAATTCTGGGTCGCTTCGGCATTCTGGAAACCAACACCCGAAGGACGGTGTGTTGAGATCTACGCTGCGGAAAATAACTTGAGCCAACTTGTAAATGAGCCCACACGAATACCAGACGTTGATAGTTATACCGCCAACACCCTAGACTTGTTTGTAACTTCTCACCCTGATAAGTACTGCGTTGATGTGCTCTCCCCTCTAGGCTCGTCGGACCACTGTGTCATATCAGCTAAATTCTCGTACACCCACCACACAGTTAGAGAAAAGATTTCTAAAATAACCGTATGGCAAAACGAGAAAGTCAATTGGAGCAGACTTAACAGCTTCTTTAGGAATTTGCTGGTCGTTATGTTTCCTCGATAACGACGTGGATGCCGCTGCTGACATGATCACAGACACCATTCTCTTTGGAATGAGATGCTTTATCCCTCATCGGATGAAGAGTATCAAACCAAAAGAAAAGGCATGGTACGACTCGAGCTGTAAAGAGGCTGTCAGGGTTAGAGAATTGTTTTTTCGGCCCTACAAGACCAGCTCGACAGAGGAAAACCGAAAAAAGTTTAAACGAGCCAGAAATGACTGCAACGTCTTTCTCAAGCGTGTGAAATTCCAATACGACCAAAAACTGAGGCAAAAACTACTGCAATGTCCCAATGGGGGTGGCCGTGGTGTAGTGGTACTAGCAATCGCTTCTCACTCGGAGGATCAAGGTTCGAATCCTAGCCACGACAAGCTTTCATTTGTGTAATTGGAACTCAGTCAGAAAAATCTGCGTGTGAAGGCATAACACTGACATGTAGATTTGGCTGTTGTAGGGTTTTCAAGCACAAAACAACCGTTAAAATTCACAACCTCACCATTCCGAGTGAAGAAAATCTCTCCGTCCTATTCGGACTCCCACCCCTGGAGAGTCAATATCGAAACCAAACACACCTGAGTTTCAAACCACTACATCACAAACTTTCCTTTCTCCTCCTTCTACCATTCCGCCCGCGCCCTGGCAACAGTTTAAGGGTATTCATAACCCCTTTGGCGCGCGTAAATTATAAAAAAAAAAAAAAAAAGGCAGTAAACATTTTTGGTCATTCGTCAACAACATTAGAAATTCTGCCACATCCTCCATCCCAACAATGGCATTCCAGCTGTCAGCTCTTTGGACATGGCCAATCTGCTCGCTGCACACTTTGCGGCTAGCTCCCAGATTGTGCTTTGTCCCCGCCCACACTTGAGTGCGTCGAATTTTCAATGGGACAAATTCACTTTCGCACTCGTGTAGTACACAAGAGTTCTTAAAGATCTCAACATACATAAATCCGCTGATCCAGATGGTATATCTCCCATTATTCAGCAGAGTTGTTCTTCCTCGCTGCCAAAACCACTGAGTAAGTTTTTCATCAGTCCTACTCTTTTGGACTCTTTCCGAGCAGATGGAAAACAGCATTTGTCCAGCCCGTCCCTAAAAAAGGCGAATTTTTTCTCTCTCCTCCTACAGACCCATTGGACTTACGTTCCTTCTTCCAAGGTCATGGAAACGCTGATAAACCGTCAGCTCATGAAATATCTCGAAACACGAAAATTTCTCAATGACCGGCAATATGGTTTTCGTAGCAACAGGTCAACTGGTGATTTGATGGCATGTCTCATCGAAAAGTGGAACGTACGCTTTCATCAATCTGGCGAAAGCAAAATAGTTGCACTTGATATTTCTAAGGCATTTGACAGAGTTTGGCATCAGGCCCTTTTGTCGCAAATACGTGCTTTTGGGACCGATAACTCTCTTCTTCAGTGGATTAGAAATTACCTTTCGGAGCATTCAATTCAAGTTGTCTTGGATGGTTTCAAGTCTGATATTCACAAAATAAATGCTGGTGTGCCCCAGGGCTTCGTTCTCCGAAAATCTTTTTAATTTTCATCAACAATCTCTTGTCTGCTATTTCTAATCCAATATATGCCTTTGCTGACGACAGTACTCTCTGCTTTTCGTTCGGCTGTAGATTGGTAACGGCAGCGTATATTAAGCTCATTAAATTCTAATATTACCAACATAACTAATTGGGGAACCACTAAGAGAGTAGAATTTAATGCTTCCAAAACTCAATGCTGTCTGCTGTCATTGTGAAATTCAATGGCACTTACATCGTCGAAACCGAAAAACTTTCTATTCTCGGTAAGTGTGTCAATGACAACTTACGTTGGGATGACCACATAATGGATGTCGCCAAAAACCCTGCGAAATGTCTAGGCTTTCTCAAACGATGTAAGAAATACTTTACCCCCTCTCATCTGGCCACAATATATAAAGCATTTATCCGCCCGAAATTGGAGTACATTGCCCACATCTGGTCGGCTGCGCCCAGAACATCTCTGCATAGGATCCAAAACCGTGCGATAAAGCTCATAGGTGATACTAATATCACTCAAACAATGGACTCCCTCGAACACTGTCGTAATGTCTCGTGTCTCACTTTGTTTTATCGCTATTTCCACCACCAGTGCTCCATTGAAATCGCTAGTAGCATTCCGCCCCTTCAAACTTTTAACCGTAACACCCGTCTCGCTATGAATGCTCATCAGTATACCCTCAAGCCCACTTTCGGACGTGCTCTAAAATATCGTGATTCGTTCCTAAGCCGTACAACTCGCTTATAGAATGCCCTGCCTAGCTCTTTATTTCCTGGTCATTATAACCTTCAAACATTTAAAACCAACGTTTACTGGTATCTCTCATTCCATCCTCCCTGATTTTCCTTCGCCCGCGCTGTGTGCAAACATTTTAAGGTTACTAAAAAATAATCCCTTGAGCGCTCGCAAATTATATAGTAAAACACAAAAAAAAAAATACTGAGTAAGTTAATTCTATTCAAACTCAAAGCTCTTGGTTTTGAACCTACCCTGACCTCTGGGAATAATTCGTATAAATTAAAAATCGCTTTTTTCTGACCCAATTCTCCCCACTTCGGCTGTTCCACAAGGCAGTCATCTCGGTCCATTAATTTTTATCTTTACTATTAGCGATGTTATTAACTTCGTAAAGCACTCCCACATATCTATCAATGCCAATGATATGAAAATCTATAGACAGCTTTCAAGCCTCTCTGACTCTCAGCCTTTATAAGATGATTCTATATATAAGATGATTCTCGATATGGTGCCATAAAAACTTTCTCGAGCTCAACATAGAAAAATCCCAAGCCATTTCTTACTTCCGGAGGCATTTAACCCTCCCAAATCGCACCTATTATCTATCAAATTAAAGAGTAGCTTCAGTTACTACAATGCGGGACTTGGGTATCCTTTGTGATACGCTGCTCAATTTTTGCACCCATATTGACTCCGCAATTAGCAAAGTTAACTCCGTACTCGGATTTGTCAAACGATGGTCTAAAGAATTCTCCGACGCCTATGTTACCACATCCCTGTACATAACCTTTGTTCGTCCACTTCTCGGATAAGCCAGCGAGATATGGTCAACGATTTACATATTCGGCGCATTGAAGCTGTGCAACGATTCACATTACGCGGGCTACCATGGGCTAACTCAAAATATTCGGTCTCCTGTCTTTGGAAAAACGTCAGTGGTCCGCCGTTATCCTTTTCATCAACTAACTCTTAACCGGCATCATCGATTGCCCCACAATTCTCTCCCGAATCCCATTCAATACGAACCCGTGTCATTTAAGATCTGTCCTCCTTTTTCGTCCGAATAATCACAGGACAACTTATGGTCTTAACGAGCCACTGTGTTGAATGCCACGTGAAGCGATTCGGAGACGTCAAGTGTTCGATTTCCACTGCAGTAGTTTAGTCCTTCGAAATTCCCTGAACAACCATTTGTCCCGTCATTATACCTTAGTTTAAGTACAAGTCATAGCTTTAAGTTTAGTTTAGTCGCTTATTAAAAGGATGTCATACCTTACACAAGAGGAAGATATTAGAGGAATTTGAAGTTCACAGCATAGCATTTTTAAGCCACTGCTATTGCTTGAAGTAATCAGTAATGCCATCCGGGTAGCTCTGTCTGAAGTAAACATCGGGCCAAGATAGACTACACTTGTATCTTGACTCGCAACTTGAAGTCAGAGGCGAACAAAGAAGGGCTCAAATGCGGCTAAAATAAAGGCCCTAAGCACTTGAATTTCAATTCGGAGCAACATCAATTCCGCCTAACTTGACATTGCCAGTCAGCAAGTCGAGAAAGTTTGTAGCTCTTTCTATTAAGAAAGTATGGTCTTAAAAGATAGTGGTGCCGAACTGGACACGTAATATTTTCAGGACCCAGCTGAAACTCTTGGAAATAATGCTACTTAACGGGTATATATACTCGTATATATGCAAACCTTCATTAATAGATCACTTCCAAATATCTTTGGGATCTCTTGGCCAAACTGTATATCGGATTACCAACTAGATGCGACAACATGCCAAAAACCAATAAACGCTATGGCATTCACTTTGCGAAGTGCATCATGCTAAGGAATTCACTTATACAACCAGGCTGACGACTTTGTATTGTAGAAGGACAGTAGAGCAGTAATTCACGAGTAGATATTTAGGAGCACAAGCGCGTTGCAGAACACCGAACAGGATGGGACACAGCCACACAGTAAAGGCAGTACGAGTATGCTCTATGGGATAAGAAGTAATTTTTAGAGTCGAATTTCTCCTCGATGGTTATGATCCGGAGTTGCCTAAAAATTTATAAAATCCCTGTAATTGTCAGGCCATGCGATTTTTTGGACACTCAATATATGAAATCCCAAAATTACAACGAAGACGCGACTGACTTTTTATAGGAAAGATACCGCTACCTGACGCCTCGAATTGAGTAGGCTGCAAATGACAACAGTCTTCACGACGCTGAGTCTAAACACTGTGCTGATCAACGGTGGGAGCTAGCCAAAGCAGAGGATGTTTGCGTTCAAGCAGAGAGGGCTGCAATATAGGAAGCTGAACCTTTACACTGGAATGCTTCAAGCAGAAAAATCTTGAATGGCTAAGCAAGTTTGTGCCGAAAGGTACTTCCTTAAGCTCTAAGGTTTTCAGGTTTCCGGGCCCAGAATCTTGGGGTGAACATTGAAAATCTATTCGCACAAGGACGACTTTTCTTTCGTTTTGGGCTCTGACAAAGCTTATGTCGAGAAAATTTAATCTAGACATGACTCACGGTCCTATCTGCACTTTGGAAGGGTTTATTTTCAGTTTAAGAGTATTTCGCAATGAATGCAAAAGATATAAATGTATCTGGTTAGTGGTTAAGATGTTTAAGTGGTTTCACAACACTTTTTAACGAGCGATCGGAAGGACCGGTGGCTTGTCTTTTTGTGTCGAATTTAATCTCATCATTTAAACTTGAGGAATTTCGCAACAAAAATGAAGTAGCTGCTGACATAAGCGACGAAACTCACGGAGTAGGGCATAAATTCATGGTTGCATTAGCATTTTATTCCTATGATTCGGTTGTAATGCCAGGATCAAAGGTTTGCGAACTCATTGAATAATGTCGTTCCACGAATATTATCGTGTGTTGCGATGCTAACTATCAGAATACCATTTTGGGTAATAGCAAATGCAACTTGAAAGCCAATCATCTCCTGGATTTCGTACTATCGTTTGACTTGGTTGTCAACCATATTGACTCACAGCCAACTTTTGTTATGAGTACACTAAAGAGATTACCAGCTGGAAAGTACATACTATAGGAGGTCTCCATGCCAGACCGTAGGTACCTGGAATTCGGAATCAAAGTCAAAGTTGAAGAGAAAGAATTCTCGCATTTGCAACAAAAGCTAGAGGAAGATGTTCAGAACCTGAACGGCACCCTCACAAAGTCTTTTGAAATTGCATGTCCAGCCAGAAAACAATCGTGCAGATCGCCCATTCCTTGGTAGACAGTGACTACATAAAGAAACTAGAAAACTTCTAAATTTGGAGGAAGACTGGAGTCTTTATATTGGAACAAAAGCAGATATGAGAAAGTCATTCTGATTTCGAAGAGTGCGTCTTATCAAGACCTTTGCGAAAAGATCGAAACTGTCGGTGACACCCGCGAGCTAGGCAAAGTTCTCCAAGGCGAAAGTCAACTAGACTGGGATCACTCAATCAAATCTGATGGCCCCTTAACTGAGTAAAAAGCAGAGACTCTCCGTCTCCTGCTTTTGATGTAGGTAACCAAATCAGAATCAGCTCACAATCGGCTCCTATTAACCAAGCCGCTATTGATGGGTTGCTTCATTTCATGGGTTTAAATTACTTGGCAGCAATGACATATATCCAGTTGTGCTACCAAAATATATCGACCAGCTGCTGGTAATTCTGACGTGAATCTTCAGTTCTAGTCTGGCACTGATATACCGGAACCCTGACGAACAGTGAGAGTAGCCTTTAACATGTACAGAAAATACCAAAAGATAACTACACCAAGAGCTTTAGAGCCATCATGTTAAAGAGCATGGGGAGAATGGTCGTGCTGCGTGTACACAAAATGCATTCTCTGTCTAGAATACAACATGCTCTTCAACACGGAAGGTCCTGCGAGAGTACGCTGCTAGTATAAATGAAGGCACACTCGGAGAGAAGGAATACGCGTTGGGTATTTTCATAGACATTGAGGCCGAGTGGGATACTAATAGCGGATACTGACTACGGCCAATATGTGCTGGCGAGAGTAAACACGTGTTGCAAGCAAGGCTGCAACTCTCAATAGTTTTGATGTCTATACTCAAGCATATACAGATGGTGTCTTGTAGTTGTACAGTCTTCTAGATCGTGTCTAGCGACAAATCGACTGCGTTTCAGTCAATCTTCTCAAATCGAAGGTTGTTCGCTATACGAGACAGCTTGCTGATTTGACTTATCTACATAGTACTTGAAGGCCTCACCATCCAATTCTCCAGTGAAGCTAAGTATTTGGGTGTCATCTTGGATAACAGACTTCTATGGACTGTGCAAAGCAGCTTTCGCACAACTTGCAGCTAGTTGACGAGGAAGATGCTTTTGATCAACGTGGCTAAGATAATACCAATTATATCCTACGCGAATGTAATCGGGTCTTCACGGATGGCTTCAAAACCAATTTGGGACGCGGCGTCTTCCTGGAGGACAACAAGTCCTTGTTAAGGAAACTTGCATCTGTCTACCAAGATGGGAGCAAGCTATATTGTGAAGAATCGGTGGAGGGGTCGAAGCATTTGCATCTGCAGCGACAGCTAAATCGCGCTAGTTCTAGAATGCAAGACATCACTGAACGCAGTCGGAAGGCTAAATTTACTTAGTCTTGTCTGGGTCCCAGGTCTCAATGGGATCACAGGAAAATAAATCGTCGATTAACTTGCTAGGCAAGGCTGAGTGGCGAGTTTTTCCGGACCCGAACCTGCATTAGATCTGCCTGCGGCCTCAGCTAGGAATTCCATTGACAGTTGGGTGTCATATCAGCATAACTGCAGATGGCACGGTCCTTCAGGTTACCGGCAGACTAAAAGATTGCTCCCCAATACCTCTAGGGGGTCAGCGGCTTCCTGCTGTCCCTTAGTTGGAAAGACTGCAGGCTGCTTACTTGCGCTTTGACGAGTCCACACCGCGGAGCATTACCGGGCTGAAAATAGTCGGAAATGATATGGTGGGTGCTGCTACTGTAGGCACTTTATTCATATTTCTGCGAACTACTGAAAAAATCTTAAAAGAAACATGCAACGAGTTCAATGCCTGAATACCTACCCTCTAGTTAAGACATTGCGTCAGCTTTCCCTTCTTGGGCATGTTAACAATCATTTTTTTCCTCCAATATTCAGGGAAGGCTATGGTTTTCCATCTTTTTCTAGCTTACTAATGTACTTGCTTAAGGTGGCGCTACAGTCCGAGGTGAGCTTGAGAGCTTTTCAATCAACAAGCGTCTCCAGCCAGCTCGATCTTTAGCTAGCTGCCTCCAATTGGATTGATGTCCCCTTTCACTCGCGTGCGACACCTGGGTCGCGGTCTTCCTCTTTTGCGCTGTCCCTCTGGGGCTGTACAGCCTGTACAGTTCGCCGTTGTATTTCCTCCTCCACTCATCATCTATGCTGGGGGGGGCGAAAATCTTCTGAAGAATTTGTCTCTCTTCCATTTTTGATAAAGTGTATGTCTCGGCGCCATACAGCAGGATTGGTATTAATAAGATCTTATATAGGCTCACCTTTGCTGTTCGCGAGAGGGCTTTGCTAATCAATCACCATCTTAGCCCAAAGAAGCAGCGACTGGCAAGAGTTATTCTTCCGCCTCAATACTCGCAAAAGCACCACTGACATCACGCTGCTTTGTTTCGATTATGTCAGTAACATCGGCGCATGCGAGTAATTGGACCAACACTTGAAAGATAGTGCCTCTTGTGTTGGCGCGTGAGTTTTGCACTATTCTTTCAAGAATGAGTGCATCGCCTTGCCTTCTTTGACATCAAAGGTCTCGGCGAGTTCTTTACTGACCTTGATGGAGCAGCTTTTATTCTCCATCGTTATCCTGAACAAACGGCTGAGTTTGGTAGACATTACTTTGTGTAGCTCGTCTACATATACAGACGCTGTAATACGCGCCTTGAAATCGATGAATAGGTTGTATGTAGCAATTTAGAGCTCATGGGTTTTTACCAAGATCTGCGGTAGTGTGATTATTTGGTCGATGGTGGTCTTTCCTGGCCTAAAGCCAAACTGATATGGACCAATCAGATTGTTGCACATAATACGGCAGATAGGATCTTGTAGGCGATGTTAAGGAGACTGATGCCTTTGTAGTTGGCATGGTTCGAATGGTCTCCTTTCTTGCGGGCCGGACAATACTGAGGTTCCATTCCTCGGGCATACTTCTGTCCGACCATATATCATAGATGAGTTGGCGTAAGGTCCTTATCAAGTCATCGCCTGTTGCTTTGAAGAACTCGACGGCCAGGCTGTCCGCTCCAGCAGCTTTGTTGGACTTAAGCCTATTTTTGGTTATCTTCACTGCATCTGAGACGGGTGGATGTACTTGTTGGTTAACTTCGTCCATGTTCAAAGGTTCATTCTGCCTGACAGATCAGAAATTCTCTTTCCAAATCGACTACGACTCTGCTATAATACTATGTTCCCTTGCTCATCTACACAAGCTCCGGTTCGGAGTTTGCGGTCGTGGCATGTTTTTTTACCTTTTGGTAAAACTTTCGAATCTCATTCTTGGAGTAGCATTTTTCAATTCCCTCGAACTTGCGCTTCTTATGCTCCTTCGTTTTCCTTGTGAGAAGCCGGTATTCGTCTCTCCTCATCTGCTTGTAGAGCTCGCGAGCAGCTATAGCCCTTCTATGCAGCGCCGCTTTGCATACCTCTTGCTTAAAAGCTTGTACATGCCTGAACTCTTCGTCAAACAAGGGGTTTCATTGTGGTGGCCGAGAAAAACCCAGCACACCAGAGGCGGGTTCACTGATGCCTTTTTGGCAATATTGCCACAAGTCGGGAGCATTTGATACTGGTGGCACAGGGCCCTTAAGAGATAAAGAGAGACTCGATCGGAAAAGGATTTGACGATCTCGTTGGATTGTAGCCGCCCAATGTCAAACTTCCTCATAGTATTAGCTTGTCTTTGCGATTTTCGGGATATCCGCAACCGTGCGTTGGATACAATAAGGTAATGTTCCGATGTTGGCCCCTCGGACGCTTGGACATACATAATAGTGGAGGAATACCTTGGGTCGCAATATGGTCAATCTGGCCGACGGTCAATTGATCAGGAGATCTCCGAGTCCATTTAGGAATAACGATATACCAGAAGGGAGTGCTAGATACGAAAATGTTTTGCCCTACCGCAAGTCGATTACCCTGTACCCGTTATTTGAGGTGGTGTCGTGTAGGCTATGGTCTCCGACAGTACTATAAACGATGCCCCGCCTTCCTACCTATGCATTAAAGTCACCGAGGAAAATTTTAATGTCATGATTAGGGCACTCCTCAAGACTTGGACTTACTTATCCAAAAGTAGTAGTCTTATTTCTTCTCAGTGGGAGAGTGCGCGAATATAAGGCTAATGCTAAAAATTTGGCCCTAATATAGATTTGTTTTGAGGCCTCTAACAACGAATTCGCATCGAAATAGCCGCTGCCTTGTGGCCGATAACAATCGCCGTAGTAAATGTCGCAGTTTTTGTCCGGCTCATCTCATCGCATTTTTTGGATGGCGGTGACATCTCCTTTGCAGCAGTCCAGGGTCTCCGCTAGTTGTTTGGGTGCGTGCGGCCTATTAAGGGACGTAAAATTCCACGTATAGATCCGAAGCCCGTTGTCCTTATTTCGTTTGCTGAGGTTGTCAACAGTTGATCCGCCCTTGTTCGTGGCTTGTTGTTGCTTCGTAGCTGGAGATTTTTTTTTTTTATGTCCGGGCATCCGCTTTCCCGTTTATAGTGCTGTTATTTTTGTCTGCTCGTCAGCATTCATTTGAATAGTCGAGCCCGGCCGGATAGGCATAAACTAATACCCGATGGAAGTAAAATAAGCACAATTGATATGTAGGATCCGTAAAAACACTGGACTTCGCCAAGTTGACACCTCTCTGTGTTTACCCAATTTCTACAGCACACTTTCCTAACTAGTGACTGTAAAAAAAAGTGTTTGTCACGGAAGAATTTCACGGAAATGTCGTCTATGCCTACTATCTTGTTTTCAATGAAAACCTTTTTAACGAAGTTATTTCAGCATCCTGCTGTCGCGTCTATTTGCTTCTTCTTCAGCCAATTGCAGGAGTTGGATCTCAAACCCACACCAAGCAAAGGACTCCTCAATAACAGTACTCTCTTTATACAGTATCCACACTATAGTAAATCAGAAAATATCGGTAAAAAAGGATTTTATTTGCTTTTTTTTTTCTCTCATTAAATACTAAAAGTAAAAATAATAATAAGAAAGAAATATACAGCGAAACTACGTTAAATTATATCCTTAGCTAAATTACACAGACATATACATTAAGCGCTAACATCTACTTCATTTTAAACCGGTTCAACTAGAATCACTTAAAACCTTAGAGGGGAAGACATTTCTCATTTGTGTGTTGTATGAGCACCACCAATCATCACTCACTGCAGAAGCATCCGTCTTTCGAATTCTCAGTAATCCATTTGAGATACTTTGTTACTCTTGTATAGACCCCGGGATAATGAGGTCGAGCACATCCGTTGCCCCACGATACAATGCCAATTTGCTCATAACGCTTATCCGGTCGCAAGGCAACCAATGGACCGCCTGAATCACCCTGAAAAATAAACGCAAAAGAAAAGGAACAATCAAAATGAACTTGGTCCAGATCTGTATATTTGTTTGTGTTTCAACTTACCTGACATGAATCTCGTTTACCAACTCCTGGATAACCAGCACACATCATATTCTGAGTGATCATCTTTTGTGTGTAATTTGTCTCTTGGACACAAATGTCATTGGCAATGACCGGCACTTCAACTTCCTGTAACAGACATGATGGCTTCCCGTCCTCTTTCAGTGTTCCCCAACCAGTGACGACAGCTTTTGTCCCAACATAAGTTGAATCTGTGAGTCATAGATAGAATCGAACCATCAATTTCCGAGGCATTTTACAATTTGATGCACTTACCTGAAACTGTGGGCAGACAAATCGGTCGGATGAAGCTCACTATCGGGACACGATCGTTGAGACGGAGCAGTGCTATGTCATTGTCGAAATTGGAGAAGCTAAATTTCTGGCTGAAGGCACGCAGGACGAAGCGGGTTTCTGGTCGTACTGCGTCGTTGCATCGGTCGTGCTCGCCAAATGTGACCTTGATCATGAACCACATGAACCTATAAGAAATTGAAATCTTGTAATCTCACTAAGCCCAGTAAGTTAAGTATCCAAGTTGATTTTAAGTTCCAAAACATTTCATTTGGATGGATTTGTATGTATCGTTGTGAATGTTGGTAGACGTTGAAATTTGTAACGAGTTCTGTATTCGCAGTAAGTTGGCTAAATCGAACCTGTTTGTCGGGATCATTAACTGAAACGTATTTTCTGACAATCAGACTGAATTTTATTAATGACTTCGAGTGACATTTTCGAGCACTCGTATCTGTCGGAGCATGTGCACACTTTTCAATTGATCTAATGGCAACGACATGATAAAAAATAAACGTGCGGTAATGACTGATCTTAAAATGAGGCTTGTCACTCGATATCAGACGTGCTTTTGGTATTTTATACAATATATTGACAACTCTCGTCAACTACTAGTCTTTGTCTTAAAGGACAAATAACATTTATAAAAAGGAGAAATCAGTCACTCGCGCGAAAGAAGCCTTTGCAAACGAAGTCAGATAACATAGTGCCAGTCCTAGATCTAGAGCCGATTCAACGAAACCCGAAACCTATTCGCAGACTTAACACTGAGCCTGCTTGTGGTTTTTACAATACGACCAGACCTAGCAGGGGTCTTCTGGTCGAAAGGGCTATAAGGACGATGAACTACAATAGTTCTGTCGGAATCCCTACTCCAGAGAGCGTTTTCCTAAAATTTTCTTGGCATTATTGGAAGCGTAGTATGCATGATTATAGTAAATGTCAAGACAATGATAGTAAAAGCAGATACTGATCCCCTGTTTTGAACGGAAACTTCTCGATGGCATAAAGGGTGTGCAGACCAACGAAATCCAACCAGATTGCTGAGCCGAGTTGAGTAAAATAAAAGTTCGCAGCCGACACAATCTCAAGAGGAGCGGACCACTGAGTACAAGCTGTAGCATAAGACATCATTGTCGAGGGTACAAGATGTTAGAAAAGTCGCAGAACTCAGTGGTCAACACACCAACTTACACCAGGCATCGGAGCCAGAGATTTTTCCAGAGCTTCACTCCAAAATAGGAAGAAACGGTGATGACGGAGGACGAAACGATTGCTGGCTGTTGAAAGCGGGCAGATAAACGTTCACTGCGGCTTCACCTGCGTTAGGTTAATGTTTAATTTCCTTGAGTTGAAAATATCTTATTTCAGGAGCTATGGATCCTGAAGGAAGAAACTAACAGATTATCTAGTTAGGATTCCTTAGTAAATCGGTGGTGCACTCAAGTTGATTTGGATGCATTCCAATAAACAATCATATAAAGCTACTTTTTGAATATGCGATACTGAATTTGGTGCCAATGTCAGTTACACTACGGATTAAAAGTGTCAATGGTACTATAAGAATTGCTTCGGCGTACATTGAGCTGATATTGTTTGATATCCAACGACTGGTGGAGTATTCCAACATGCTTTGCATGGGCAAACGTCCATATTACCATACGATAAAGCTGGCACCAATACCAAGGATGAGTACTAAGATGAGATGCTGAATTAATTATTCTTATGCGTCCCCCGATATTTGCAATGCAGGAAATATATGGTGAGAGGGGAAGTACTTGACCTGGCAATTGGCGTGAATAAATTGATAAGCAACTGGAGAGTGTTTACTCAGCAAAGAATCCAAGAAAAACTAATTCGGAAATCTACTAAACTATTGAGGAAGGCTCTAACACACTCTCTTAAACTGGAAAACGCACTGGAGAACATAGCAAATGCTATCACAAACGCGCTCGAGGAAAGCTGTCCCGTAAGTATGGAAAGATATGTCATGCTGAGGTAACAATTTGTCGAAACTAAGATACCGCAAAGGTAAGTGAAGACTGTCAAGGTTTACCAAATCGTTCTTATAAAAAACAATAAGGACATAATAACCAATTGAAGGACTTAGCTTCAAGAGATTCTGTGAGACAATCTCAAGCACTTCTACCTTGTCATGGCTATACATACAGTCGAGAGTAATGTAAACGTCTCTGAAGAAGTCAGATACCAACTATATATCTGTTCCAGAGAGAGGCTAAAATTGATTATAAGGTTTTTTAAAAAACAAAACACATCTGACGTACTCGTAATCGTCCAGATCCAAAGTTTGAAAAATGGGTCTATGCGATGTCTATAGCTAAGACATAGCACCTTTCCATTCGCGTTAATCTTGGGATTCGGCTCTAGCAACCAAATTTGTTCTTTAAAACAATAGTTCGGTGTATTTTAGTGTTTCGAATTTGGATGCTGACACCCGAAAACCGGGCCAGGTTAATGCCGTTAGCATGTTCAACTTCAGGGGAATATACAGGGTGAATGACTCGAACTCCAACTTTTTAAAATGCTATCATTTTTTTTATTTTTTGATAAATTTTATTGTGCCAAAGCAAAAAATGTTGGAAAATACATCAATTATCAAATTGTATCAGTAGTTTTCAATATGTCCACCTTTGGCGCGAATAATGGCCTTGAGACGGCCGAAGAAAGCATCGCACGCTGTACGCAAGTGGCTCTGCGGTATTTTGGTCCATTCGGGGAAAAGTGCTTGTTTAAGGTTGTCCAAACTTTGGTATTTTTTAGTGCCAACTTTCGCCTTCAAAATACCGCAGACAGAGATATCCAACGGATTTGCATCCGGAGAATTTGCAATCCATTGTGTCGAAAAATGAAGTGTGGAACATTGTTTTTTAACCAATCTTGGTTGACGCGCGCTTTGTGAGACGGTGCCGAGTCTTGTTGATATGTCCGCGGTCTCCGACCAAAATGATAGTTTGCCCAAGGCTTCAATACTGCCCCTAAGACAGTTTCACGGTATACGATCGCATTCATTTTGACGCCACGGCCACGGTCCAAAAATACGAGTGTAGTGCGACCATCAGCGGTTATGACGGCCCAGACAATCACCATCGATGCTGCCTGCTTTCTGGTGGCCGTCTGAAGGTGTAAATTTTCTGGCAAGTAAACTCGGTCATTTTGTTTGTTGACATATTGCTCAATAACAAATGGCGACTCATCGGAAAAAACCAAATTCGGCAACTCACCACTTTCATGCAAGCGTAGCAACTCTTTCGCTCTTTCGACTCTAACTTTTTTCTGTTGCGGTGTAAGATCGTGTGCTTTTTAGAACTTCAATGGCTTGAAACCAAGCTCATTTTTCAGTATGTGTTGCATCCATTCCAAAGATATGTTGAGCTCACGAGCCATTTTTCTTCGACTTCGACGCGGATTTCGCTCAATTCGAGGATTCACTTTCCGAACCATTTCTGCCGATGTTGCAGTTTTTTTATGACCACCTCCATGGCGTTTTGCAACGCTGCCAGTATCACGGTAACGAGCTATGGTTCGAGACACAAATGATTTATTCACGTTGAGGTGGTGGAGGGCTCTAACGATAGCTACTTGTGGTTTTCCAGCCAAATATAAAGCTATCACATTATCACGTTTGAATTCCGTCGCGTATAAAAACTGTTCAACACAACTAAGACGCAAATCGTTTAAAAGACTTGCAAACAATAAAATTATCTTTCATGTGTCAGAATTTGAGCTCACTGTCATGAACGGTTTGGAAATTATAGCAGTCTGAAGTTGGTTGCAGTTCGAGTCATTCAGGGTGTAGTTTGCGTATTCTAGTAGCTGGACAGATTTGTTTGAAATAGTGTCTTCCGCACGTACACCTACCCTATGCGTCCTCTATTACAGCATAAGAGAAAATGAATGCCAGCTCATTTATTTCGCCAAAAATTTAACACTAATACAATAACCAGTTATTTTCATCACATATCTTGCACGCAATGTCTCGTGTCTCACTTTGTTCTATCGTTATTTTCTCTACCCCTTCAAACCTTACACCGTAACACTCATCTCGCTATGAATGCTCATCAGTACACCCTCAAACCCACTTTCGGACGTACTCTGAAATATCGAGATTCGTCCCTAAGCCGAACAACTCGCTGGAATGCCCTGCCGAGCTCTCTATTTCCTAGTCATTGTAACATGCAGACATTTAAAACCAACGTACATCGGCTCCTATCTTTCTTCCATTCCAATTTTCCATGGCCCGCGCTGTGTGCAAACATTTTAAGAGTACCTTAACCCCTTGAGCGCACGATATCTGCGATTTGGAAATCGGTCGGAGACTATTTGAAGAACATAGAAAGATGAATACTTGGACATTCTTCATTCGAAACTAACTATGTATTGCAGCTAAATGTCGGACATACTCGCCAGACCAGCACGTGAGGGTAATACTACTGAAGGCTCCACCTGAAATACGGTTTCCGTAATCATGTGATCTCGAGGCTTCAGATCTAAAATTCAGAAGAAGAGAACAACTTGGGCCAACAACACACAGTCATCCCGAAACCTGGCAGTTATCCCCTTCTTCTTTTCAAAAATGGAATAGGGTAGGATCCCGATAAAAACCAAAATATGGATGGCAGTCGAAGCCCGAGGCAGTCCTTGTTCTGCTAGCCCAGGGAAAAAATGTTCGGAGGTCCTAGCACTGATGAAGAAGGTGCGAGAGACTAGGGCAGGTGGAGTTCTGGTGGAAGCTCATCGGATTACCCAGGATAGTCGCAATAAGTTCACCGCACCCGTCACCCAAACAGCGTTGGGCGTGGGTAGAGTTAGCACATTGACCCTACGCCTTACCTGGGAGATCCGAGACGTCGAAACCACGGTACCAAAGGGAGAGGTGGAAATAGCAGTAAAGAGCTGCTTCCTAGAGGGAACCTCTCCTGAAGTGGTCATCAGTCTACCCGCCGCCATTGTTAGAGGAAACTGCGTCACCTGGGTGAATGCTCCGGCGTCCTACGCGGATATTCTTGATAAAATGGATTACATCAGAATAGGCTCGGTGAATTATAGGATTCAACGCAGAGCAACGGCGGGTCGCAGCTGTAGGTGCCTGGGCTTCGGCCACCTTGCAAGCAAAGCGTGGTTGATCTTTGGAGAGAGAGGTCATGTGGCTAGTAGCTGCTAAAAAATGGAAGTGAGCTACCAACTCTACAAAAACACCGGCCCCGGATCAAACGTCCGACACGTTGCGTGATCAGTTGGGTGGAAGGCGCTGCAGGTGACTGCACGATCATCCCGCCGAAGATGGCGCTGATCCTAAAGGAGAATCTTAGGAGGTCCAGGCTTGCGTAGGACTTGCTGGATCGGAACGGAACTGGTAAGATGATAGCACGGGCACCGCGGCCGTAGTGGTCTACAACACCGGAAAACTTTGCATTTCCTACACCAGAACTGGATACGAGGATGTGTGGATCAGTGCTGGCACCGTGGCATACATGAGTTGCTCTCTGCCCCGGAATACTGCGATGGACATCTTCCGGGACCGGCTTGATTGTCTCGGAGGCGCAGTCCATGAATTGGGAGAGAGAGGTGACGTCGTCCTCACTGGCGATCTCAACTCCAAGGCCACCACATGGGGGGAAACTAAAACTGTTCCCAAAGGACGGGCAGTGCTAGCGATGGTCGCGAGGCTTAATTTCGCAGCGTTAAGTTCTGATAATAAAGCGACATTCAGACGGATTGGCACCAGGGTACGGTAATCGAGTTCGCAACGCCACACGTTCGTCTGGAGAGTCCTGGAGGGCTACATAGCGAATGACCACCAGTTCATTACCTTCGTGGTAGGCAGAAATCGCAGTGCGGAATCAAGGGAAGTACGCGCTACCAGCAGGAACAAGGCGCGGCTTAACCAAAAAGCCCTTCGTGCAGTTTTTATTGATAAACCGCCTCCTGTCGGCTCAATACAGTTTCAGGTGCGCTAGATCCCGAGCAGCTGGTGGCCCGGACCATGTGCGGTGTCAAGCAATGGTGCAACGCGTGTATGCCTTTTAGGCCACCAAGGTTCAGGCGAGGACCGAGCTAGTGGTGGGCCCAGAAAATCGCGAACCTGTGCAAAGAAAGTCAACGCCTTCGACGAGTCTCACAGAGCCACAGAAGCCTCGGGGATGCGGATTTGTCAGTGGCGGTATATAAGGAAGCGAATAAAACCTGGTGAGGGCGATCAGAACGAGTGAAGGCGCTATTGGCAAGAGCTTATTGGCAGATAAGGACTGACCGGGTTTTTGGATGATGTCTCACTGATCGTGACGGCGAGATCCCGTGAGAGGGCCAAGAGCAGAATACAGTGAGCGCTCGTCTGAGCGGGGGAATTTGAGCTGGCGGACCAAAACAAAGTTGGTTATCTCCACCAGACAACGATGATTCGGCGGGTACATCCGTGTATACAACGCGGGTGCAGTAGTGCTCTTTCGGAATGTGTGTCGATTCGCGATTTACCTTTGGAGCACATAGGGAGGGTGGCTGATAAAGCCACCAAGGTAGCAGCTGCACTGCCTAGACTGATGCCCAATGTTGGCGGGCCGAGATAAGCCAAAAGAAGAGTACTAGAGTCGGTCTCCAATTATATGTTGCTGTACGTCGCCGAGATGTGAGCGGATATGTTGTCGAGACTAGGTCCTCGAAAGCGTTGTACGTAGCCGTTATGGTGATCACCAGAACCATGCCCGTCGATTTACTGGCTCGGGAGCGCAGGGATAAATTTCTATCCCCGGACTCCGAACAAGATAGCGAAAGGAGAATTAGAACACTGGCGTGCTGGCAGTAGGAATTGGATGACTAGCAGGTGGGATGTGGGTACGTGGATACATCGACCCATAGCGGTGAGGAGTCCGTGGCTAGAGCAGAGTTATAGTCAGGTGAATTACTATCTTACCCAGCTTCTCTCTGGACTCGAGCAGTTCACTTCATATCTGCAACGCATGGCAGTGAAAGCATCATCCAGATGCAACTATTGCCCTACGGTGGGGGATGCCGTCGAGCACACGTTCTTCATTTGCGCAAGGTGGCATTAGCAACGACAGTTGCTAGGGGACCAGTTGGGAATAATAGTCCCACCCGAAAATATTGTTTGCGCTATGTTGAGTTGCGAGGACGCATGTAGGACCGCGGGTGCCTACGTCCAGCTGGTGATAACTGGCAGTGGACGGACTTGCGTCTCCTCACGCGTAGATACGATTGATCTGAGTTGGCTGTGCTTATCCCTGACTCCTTCGGATTACCAGCAAGAACGAACAGTCGCTTTGGGATGTCTAAATATAAGCCCACAATTAAGGGGGGGAGGTTTAGTGACTATCGCACCAACCATTGTACGAGTCTCGTACCATATACGCTCTACATGACCCAGTAGTCAAGCCAGCAACGTGCTAACATAATGAGAGTACAGAATAAACTGTAGTTGCTATAGGTAAAATTAGGAAGGCAGGAAGGAAGATTTGGCAACGATCGCAACAATTTAGTCTCTGTCCGTCCGGATTATAGATTATGAATCAGCCATGTGACGACGATGATGTACATACAGCTAGCGTAGAATGCTTAAATAGCATTCTTAGGAGTGCTTAGGAGTGATCTTCAACTAAAAGGTTTGTTATACACGACAGTCGTGCTTCTGGCTTCAATAAACGCCTCTCAGTGTTTGATGATGTACGAAAGGTATAAAGGTAAGAGGACAGCGATGGAGATAAAAATATTACAGACGTCAGCAGGCATAACAGGACATGATCTAAGAGGAATTACGCATATGAAAGTCTCTAAACTGAGAAACCAATAGTGTTAAAACTCCAGGATGAGCATATCAGCTGCTATATCAACGACGGTCATTGGAAATTCCAAAAATTGGAGCAATCAAGTGCAGGGATATCATCTTGGGATCTTTAGCAAGTTCAGTAGGCTGTTGAGCTAAGAGTTAGGCTTCGGTACCTGTACCTATCATCAAAGCCCTTTCTTGCTAATTCATCAGTAATTTCGTTAGCTTAACAGCTTCTGGTAATCACCAGAGTCGGACTTATGTGTCTGGTACGAATTTTGAGTTCACACAAATGGAACTCAACGTGCAATGCTCTGCTCAAATTTCAGTAATTATATTGATACTCACTGTCTTTTAATCGCAGCTAAAGCGCGTTTTAACAGTTGAGATTTTAAGAGCTCCTCCTGGGTATATGCATCTAGCCTACTAGCTATGACTAACCTGACTGAAAGTTGCAATGATTGTAGGTTCGAGAAAGAAAACACTTTTGCTCCAATTATTTCTTCCCACGCTTAAAATTTCACTTTTTCAACTACGTTCGACCTGAGTTCTAGAGGAAGAGGGTAGCGGAATGCCCTTGTCGACGTTATAGTTGGTCATTGCTTTTAATTTGGCTTTCCATTCCTGTTGCAAGTTAGTACAGGAAATACAGTCTCACCAGACACTAATGAATCGGTCATTCACTTTGACCATCTGCAAATTAGTTTTTTTTTTTGTTTTTTGTAATTGTATCAACTCCACAAAAAAATAAAACAAAAATAAATATTTTACAACTCCACTCTTGTAGATCTTACATTGGATAGCCAAAGTGAAATGCAGTAGCCACAGTCTTATGACATGGCACACAGAACGTTTCCACCGATTTAAAATGACTGACTGTCACTGTCGTTGTTATGCTTGTCAACCTACAAATAAAACCGTCAGTTGTTAAACAGCTTAAATAAAAAGTTCCACGCTTAATTACACACTCATGAAATTGAAATTATGCAAAATGTCATAAATACCGTGTCGAGTAGCTTTCATTGTGACGAATACGAATACGAATACTCGTACACACATTCCTCTGACCTATGTGCGAGTAGTATCTACGCGGTAGTTAGTATCAGCAATGTACTCACGTGCAGTCTTAATGTTCGTTTTAATTGTTTACAAATTTAGTTTCACCGTTAAAGGGTATCTGCCCCATCAAAAACGAAAGTCTTGCCGTACCCCTGAGTGGCGCAGTATTTTTAAGTTTGTTAATGTTTTAGGCAATGTAGAAACCACCAGTAATTGCCCAACAACAAATTGAGATACATTTATCCGTTGGTATGTACATATAAAGTGTGACTTGCATCCGGTGGTAAACATTACCCATAGTCCAAAGTAAGCCACGCCAAATTAAGCTTATCTGACAGAATGGGAACAATGAAAAAACGGAGTAACTCTGGCTAATTTACTTTCGAAATGTTTGCCAATCTTTCCCGTCCCAATATCTCTATTCATATCTGTGTCTTAGCAAACATACGCCAGGCCGGTCTGAGAGGGGGTAAAACCTCATCATCGTCACCCTTGGACGTAAATATTGATATTCGGTCCCCAGACCCTCTCGGACTGTCGGCGTTTATTGACTTCCCATTAACAAATTCTTAAATGTCAGTTAAATGAGGTGCGGCAGTGGAACATGGTGATTAGGAGTTACGAGTACAAAGGTTGCTGAAACCCAGTTCAAGATTAGACTATGTCATCAGCACTATTAATGAACCATCACTGCAGAGCACGTTTTGCACTGCGGGTCAGGCTCCCAATGGAATACTAATTGCTCCTGGAATGACTGTGAAGTTGATATACTTACCCTTTGACGCAGTGAGCAGCAGTTAGGACATATCGATCGTTGATCAGGGTACCGCCACAGTAAAATCGGTTGAAATAACTGAGACGTGCCATCCATGGGAATTCGTTGGTGCCACTGCTTTGTCCACCCACAATACGTGTCTCGTCGTTTGGTTCGCCACACCCTGCCGAAGATAAAAAAATAAAAAATAAAAAAAATAAAAAAAAATAATAATAATAAAGCGACGAAAATGACAACAGTTATGCTTTTTATTTTTTTAAATACAATTTCGTCATTTATGAGTCAAAGTACGTGCTACGCCAAAGCCGATTTAATTAATGAGCTTCAGGCATAGTTGATTGAATTCCACAGCTCTCTTGGATAATGAGGTCGCTCCTGCTCCAGCTGTCATGATACCCAATTATGTAAGTTGCTCTGAAATAGATGGTGGGTGGGTGGATTTGTACGAGTACTGTATAGGGTGTGACAATAGGATGTAATAAAAGACCTTGGGGAACAGATGCGGATATGTTAACAAAGGTATTTCGAAATTCTTGTCAAGTGTTAAGTTGTGGGGTGTCATTGAAGTAGTAGCAAGGAATGCCAATTACTTTCAGCACTTGAGGTAGTTTTCTTTAAATTCCTGTGCTGCTGACAGAATCACCGGACATTGTGGGCATCCGTGCAGCGTTACGAGCTAACTAAACTCTATGTACCCTATTTAAGGCAAGAGAGATATAAGCTTTTCTCCAAACATTCGCTGCGCATCTCAAAATGACAGATAAGCGACCGAAATAACCCATTTTATCAAAATTTACACAAAAGATATGAATAAATCCCATTCTGACTGGAATTTGAAGAACACTTATGTGGGGAAAAAGCATTTCCAAAAAAATTAACTACGGACACTTTAAAAAGGATTTAAGCAATCGTATCAAGCCTGCATTCAACTCGAAAATAGAGTTGGAGTATGCCTCCTCATGGTTGCTGCAATTCGGATAGACCACTTTGTTGAGGAATGGAGAACAGATGGTGAGGTTCTGCTTAAAGGGTATGCTTTCAAGAACTACACTTCCAAATTTACTTCCACTGCTTTGGACAGCTCAGTGCCCCTGCTATGAGGTCTATATTCAGCAGGAAGATCTTAACGCAAGGTTGGATGAAGAAGCCGTCGTAGTTATGCAGCCTGCATAATACCAAAGGCGATAGTGTATACAGGTTTTAAGGATTAGCAACGGGGTGTTACCTCTTAGCAGCCACTACGCGGTTGGTACATTACAACCGCAAGAGCTCTCTTAAAAATCTTGTCCTCATTTACGAACCGTGGAACACCAACGAGAGTATTGTCAGCAAGCCATCAGAGAAGCTACTTCTGATGTGATTGAGTCAAACCAAAAGCATACTCGTAGCTCTCGTCCTTCGATTTGTCAAGTCGGGTACTTCTGGGACTACCATCTTAGCTCTCATCCTTCGATGCAGCTTTATAGTACTAGTGAGCTCTACAAGCAGAAAACAAGCGAATGACATTCGAAATTTTCACCAGAGAATAAAACGAACATGTCAGGGCTACAAAACCGAAACATAGACAACAACCTACTGAGTAGTAGGTGCTGAGAATATGGAAAGACTACTTCTACAGACTGTATAACGCTCATAATGGTTATGAATCATTCACTCTGGACGAAGACGACAGAGAAAATTCCCTCCGCATGGCCTAGACAAAGTTAAGGTAGCAATATTGGAGCTAAATTTTAATGAAGGACCTGCAGATGACTTAGTTCAGAATATGTACCAGCTAACTTGTAAAATACGGAGGAAAGCATGCCCGTAATCTCGGCATCGTTTGCCCGATCCACAGGGACGAAGAAAATTTTGAATGCGTCAACTATTGAGGAATTAGTCTGCTAAACATCACTTATTAAACCTTTTCTACCATTCGTGAACAATTTGTTGGTCCGTATCAGTGCGGTGTCAGGTGAGAGAAGTCCACCATCGATCAAATATTCACGCTACTGTTTGTCGACTTCAAAGCTGCATATGATAGCGTGCATAGTGACGAGCTATACAGCGCCATGTTGAGTTTTGATATCCCTGCGAAGCGCTTCAGATGATGCAGGATGACTATGGAGTATTCTTGCTCCTCCATCAAGGTCGATGACGTGAATTTACCAAGACTTTCAATTTCAAGAAAGGTTTTAGACACGACAAAGTGCAGCCATATGAATTTTTAACATCGCCCTAGAAAAAGGCACGATATTTTTTAAGTCCGCACAACCACTGGCGTACGCGGATGACATGAAACTTTCGTACATAATACGAGTGTGTTTCATGCAGAAAGGACGCACATCACCCACGGCTTGTCTAGTACGTCACCAATGGCAGTAATAACTTCGAGGTAGTTAAGGATTTTATCTATCATGCCTTTGCAGATACAACCAGCAACCAGCAGAAGCCGAACGAAGAATTATTCTTGCCAAACGTTGTTTTGTTTTTGCTCAGGAAGCGACAGAGTAACAAAATTCTCCACCATAAGGTCAGACATTTACGGATCCAATGTCTGAGATCACCGGGCCATGTTGAGAGGAAGGGCGTCACAGTTCCTATCGACCGCATATAAAGTGGTAGGCGCGGCGGGCGCAAGTGGAGTACGACACTGAAGGCAACTGGCGAGAGATCGTGCTAGTTGGAGAGGCTTGTTGGCTTAAGCCCGGATAAGTGGGTTTTAGACAGTTTAAAAGGAAGTCCGCCATCTCCAATAACTTTCTTTAACTTACGTACGTAGGTAATACCGTTCCCAACAATTAACAAAGGGGTCAGCTCAACAGAATGCCTGCTTATATTTTATTTATATTTGATGCTGTTACCATGGAAGTCTTGGGAAACGAAAGAAAAGGCAGCCATTTCACATCAAAACCTTGTTTACGAGAGAGATTGTAAAGAACAAAACTGTTGTGGTTGGAGCGGATTGTGGTCAATATGTCCTGATAGGGACTCTTTTTAAGACTCTTCAGAGTCAGTGTCCACTCTCTGTCAGGCCCAAACCTATGCTTACTTAGGCTAACGATGAAGCGCTTGTGGACAGGGCCTTGAAAGCTGCTCGATTCGAATGTTTCAATCAATGTTTTATAAAGTGCCATTTTTGTTGTCCGAGAGAGGGCTCTGTTGCTCAATTGCTTTTCGAACCCCAAAAACAGCGATTGCCAGGAGTTAGTCTTTGAGTGATTATTAAGATTTGTTTTGTCGGAGTTGTCGATGTTGTGTGTCCTTGCTGTGAGCAGTCACTTCGCTCATAACAATGATCGGCTTTCTTGACCTCAAAGTTTCGGCAAATCATAACAATGACACGATTCTCCATGGTCGTTCTGCATAGCCAGACATATTCAGTAGGAATACCAAAACCAGAAAGAACCAGATTTTTCCGTAAAAGGCTATCGTAGGCGGCTTTAAAGTCGGCGAATAGGTGGTGTATTTCGATTACGAATCTTGAGGTTCCATTCGCTTGGGATGCTTTCACCCGGTCCTATTTTAGAGATGATTTGGTACATGCTTTTCACAAAGTCATATCTCGCTGCCTTGAGCTGCTCAGTAGCTATTCCGCTTGTTGAATTTAAATTTAGATATTGCTAACTTCATTTCATCGAGATTGCCAAGTTCTCTTTTGCACCACCGCTCTGTATGCCCTTTTTTTGTCTACATGCATCAGCCAGCATTCATCATCTAATCACGGGTCTCACAGTAGTGTTCGGGCAAGTACCTAGCACATCAGAGAGAATCCCCGATGGCTTGTTGGTTGTCAACATTCCGATGGGTTTCAAGAGAAACCAACCAGGTGGCCGCGCCCCAAAGACATTCTTTATTTCAGGCAACCAAGATCACGTAAGATGAGTGGTTGCCTAGAATACTATACAACAACAAGTCCAATTACACTAAAAATTTATTCTCCCCATTAAATGTTGGATGCCGTGCATAGAGCGAAATAACCACTGAATCCAATAACCTTTCTCTCTCTGTCCCATTTTCGTAAAAACTTAACACGAGCTCAGGTACTTTAAGTGTGGTCATACCCACTTGAGTATTAAGAGTAAAATTAAAAAAAAAAAAAAGATGCTGATGGCCGTCGAGCGAGATTAAAGGACACATCATCGACAAAGATCTTGGTGGGATCTTCCGATTGTAGTCTTCCGACACCAAACATCGTAAAAGCTTGCTTAGCAGCATTAGGAATGACGGTTCGCCCCTAAGCAAAGTCGGTGAGCCTGAATTCTGCTGTCGGGGGTGTGTCGCGTTGGCAATGTTTACCGACTATGCTACAAAAGATGTCCTACTTCCCTAGGTTTGCATTCATATCATTGAGAATATGTCTTTTCGAGGAGTTTATAAAAACAGTCCTTGATGCCATCGACTTTTTCCTTTGTTAGAGCATGCGTACTATTTACGTTGATGTTGGCGAAATTTGCCTTGATACGAATTGTCACGAGGCGCTTGTGTATATTTTAACAAATGCGCATTCAAATAACCGCTACTTATCTTCGCTGTTGTATATCTAGTCCTGCCATAAGCTCTGTTACGAATATAAAACGCTATAAAAAAAAAGGCAGTAAATATATTGTATTCAAAATTGTTTCATTTATTAGACCACAGTATTGATTATTAAAAAAAAATTAGATTCACTCAAAATGACTGCCTTTTGCTTTGACATAACCTTCCGAACGGCGTGGCCATTGGGCTATAGCGACATGTACAGTTTCCATGAAGAGCGTGGACGCTGCTCTGGTTAATGCTGTTTTAAGGCTTTTCAAATTTCTTTGGGGGGTCTTGCAGGCCATGTTCTCCAATTCTGACCACAAACCATAATCCAGTGGATTCAGATCTTGATCCCCCGACTGCCAATCTTCTGCTGCTATTAAGCCAAGAATATTGACTCTTAGCCACTCCCGCGTGGTTCTGGCTTTGTGCGCTGGAGCAGAGTCCTGTTGGAAGATCCATCTGTATCCATTGCAGAGGGAAATTCTTTTTCAAAGAAATGCAGGGATGTGACACCATGGTGATAGACCCCCCGTCAAGCTTTTATGGAAGTGGGATGATGTCCATTTTGAACCCTTGGAACAACTTTTTTCGCTTCCTTAGATGAAGTGGCATAAATTTTGTCATTTTGTTTGTTGAAAACATCTTCCACGGTAAAAATTTTCACGCATCCGTAAACAGAATGTTTTCATGGCCATTGTCCGCGTGCCACTGCAAAAGTCGCTTGCACCTTTCCAGCCTAATTTATTTTAGTTGAGTAGTTAGAAGATGACCCGTGGACTGACGATAGGCTTTCATATGCAGATCAGCCTAGACGTGCATCTGGCTGATATATATAAAACCTTGGACATGATCTTCTGCTTCCTAAGCGGATTTCTCCGATTTCGTTCATGCACTGCTTTTACTCCCGCTCTCGTACGGACAACGCGTGGGCCACCACTTCTTGGCCCGCCCTCTACTCCAGACAATTAGCCAAAGCGAGCAATAGCCCGATAAATGAAAATTCTCGATATTCCAAGTGGTTTTAGCAACTAGAAAATTTTGCCAGCACTCTTTCCGCACTTATGCAACGTTATTACCGCAACTCGATTCTGTTTAACGCCCCACTCCATGCCCCCCAAACTGACTAGTATTCTTCACTGAATAGTGCACTGAAAGTTAACGGTTCTATTCCTGCAAGAAGTTTTGAACGATAAGCGCCGGAAATTGTAAAACAGAACTTATGGCGGGACTAGGTATATATTTTTCATCCTTCCAACACCTAGTCTATTACACTGTAGGGTAGGTTCTCAGCGAGTGGTTCGGAAGATTGTGGTCTGTTAAGGGATCTAATTACCGATTTTCAGTATCGAAAATCGTTTGCAAACGTTTGCATGGATCGTCAACAGTATTGTAGTAACATTCGTATCCGAGACTTTCGGTTGCACTATAACTTATTTACTTTGAGTTGATCCGAGTAGTAACCCGCAACCCCCAGGTGTTTTAAACCACCCCTTGGACATAAAGGTCCGCCCACACTGATGTCAGCAGCCACGTACGAGGTTGTTAGTGCTGCTGTTAACAATTTGAGTTCTTGCGCCACCTTCTCTAGTTCATAAACCTTGAAGACACTTTTAGACACGGTCCAGGCTTTAAGGGAGGTAGACGTTTCATAGGTCAAAGATTTAATTTTCAGAAATTTGAAATTGCCCGCCGAAAGGGTGGTAATAATAGAAAAGTAAATCACTTCTGCATTTCGGTATCGGCCTTCGGCAGCTTTACTCTAAGCATATAAGTGGATATCACGTCTTTTTCAATCAAAGTAATACGAGTACCATTCTTTTCTAATATTTTTCCTCTAGGACACGCTTTATAAAGGAATAGATTTAGTCTGCTTAAGAAAACACCTCCATCTACCTCGTCACGAACCATTGATCTGTCGGTGCAAAAGTAGATCGATTTATCCTCGAAGAATGCATCTTCTTCCCAGAAAGAACTGCGAGGTGTGGTGACATGGAATTTGTTATTTTAACTCAAATAGGCATATGGTGTAGTCTATATTTCCTGAAAGTATCCTGTAAGAAATAAGGAAAGCGGATTGGCCTTAAGGTGATTAGTTGCACAGCAGCTATATCTATAAGCTTAGATTCTGGAATATACTGGGCAGATTACGTCCATCCAATTTCTAAATGCACTTTTGCTCTTTCAGGTATACAACCTTCCAGTTATATATCGGAAGCAAAGGGTCATTAAGTTAGATAGTTTGGAATATTTTTTCTATACAGGATTTAGCTGATCTACATGCCTCTCAGCCTCATTGGATATCCTTCTAAGAAATAACATCGAGTTTCGCACAAGCCAAAGCTTCATCTATTGATATTTTTTAAAAATCATAGGATCTGTGGTCGTCACAAGCGACAGCATTACATTGTCTTTATGGCATCAGCAAATGATTGAAAAGATCGGAACCACTGATCCGAAGAGATCGTCCTAGCAGTGTCACTTCTCCTACGATCACGTCACAGTTTTGAAATGCGATGTCGAAAGGCTTTGGAGTGGTACTACATAGTTTATCCACCTTAGAACTCTGACACGTTTTCATTCAACGATCACTGGTGCTTTGATGTTATGTCACTCCTGGACTTAATTGGGTCTTTCTTTATAATATTTTCAGACCGTGCAACTCCCAGATCATCGAAATGCTTTCAATCTCCAGAATAAGACAGATAAGTATTGAGGCATTAAGACCTTTAACATAGAACACGTTTTTTTTTTTTGCGTGGGAAGGTGGAAATCTTGCGTAGGTAGGCACCAAAGGTCTGACGTCCGACGTCCGACGTGTCAGATTCTCACTAACTAAAACCACCTGCCGGGGAATCTTTCCGTTTATTCCCTCGCGGTACTACCACCTAGTATTACTTCGCGAGGGACGGATTTGAGCTTCTTGCTTCGTCACGGGGTACTTAGCGAATTCGCGCTCCGTTGCTGTTGTAAATTCCTTAGATCGCACATTATTCGTACTGCTGCATGGTTCACCGCAGTCCAAAGATCATCAGATTTCAATTGAACTATGTTTTCCGGTGTTGGCCGTTCACCAAATTCCTTCACACAATATAGCTCTTTCGTTTGCATACGGCGCACATTCGAAGAAAACGTGCTCCACATTCTCTACCGCGTTTACGCAGCGAGGACAGGACGGACTCGAATCACGGTTTCGTTTGAATAGATATTCCCGGAAACTACCGTGACCCGTCAAGAACTGTGTAAGATAATAATTCAGTTCACTGTGTTTTTGTTTTACCCAACTTTCAATCCTTGGGATTAATCGGTACGTCCATTTCCCTTTTTGGGACTATACTGTAGCCTCTTTCGGATTTTCATGAAGTCGTCTAGCTTCTAAAGGTAGGATATCGATTGGTACCATAGAGGGTAGTACCAATATCGCGTCATGGGATACCGTTCGAAATGCACTGCTAACTCGCAGCGCACATAATCTGTACACAGATTTGAATCCCTTCATGTGTGTTTTTTTATCCGTGACGTCAGAGCATATTTGTGCCCCGTACAGCTGTATGGAGGCTACAACTCTCGCAAGCATTAGTCATTGGCCTTGTTTCGGACCGCCGATATTCGACATGAGTCTCGAAAGAACGCCTATCGCTTGCGACGTTTTCTTTCAAGCGTATGCGAGGTGATGCTTGAAATTAAGCCGAGCATCAATCATCACTCCCAGGTATTTTATAAATGGACTGGAAATAATTGTGCGCTCTGCGACTTTTATAGTTATCGTCTCTAGCACCCTTCTCATTACGAGAACGGATTCCGTTTTATGTTCCGCGAGGTCTAAACCCATATCGCGTAGCCAGTTTTTTTATCAGCGATATTGCTTCGCTGCAATACAACTCGATTTCTTCAAGTCGTTTCGCCACAACTACAACAGCAATATCGTCCGCGAAACCTATAATGGCGGTTCCCTGGGGACTGGGAGTCGTAGAACGTCGTCATACCTCACGTTCCACAGTAAGGGGCCTGGGGCACGCCCCCTGTAATTTTATATAATTTCGTCCCGTCGTCGGAGTCGTAGAGGAGCAACCTATCGGTAAAGTAGCTCCTGATAAATCTTAATTTGTACTTCGGTACATTTAATCTTACGAGGCATTGGAAAATACGCGACCAGTTCGCCGAGTTAAAAGCATTTTTCACGTCAAGTGTAACCACGACGCAGTACTTTTTACTGCCTCCTTTCCATCGTCTACCTTCTATGGCCGATTGGGCTTTGTCTATTACGACTTTAATTGCGTTGATTGTCGATCGGCCCTTTCTAAAGCCGTATTGATATTCCGCAAGTCCATCATTGGCTTCACTGATAGACTGTAGTCTGTTGCATATAATTCGATCTAAGATTTTGCCCATAGTGTCGAGCATACAGAGCGGCCGATAAGATAAGGGCTCCTTATTTCCTTTCGGTAATAATACCAACCGTTGGTATTTCCATTATTCCGGAAATACTCCCTCGCTTAAGCATGCATTATACATGCTAACGAAAACTTCTAGGTGGGCCTTCATCGCTATTTTGAAGGCCCTATTTGGTATACCGTCTGGACCAGGCGCTTTCCCATGTCCTCTCGATTGCATCGGTGAGTTCATCGGTTTTTAAGGCAGGAATGTGTTCACGTAGTTCTTCGATCTCGCATAGTTTCTACGATTCTGCTGAGAAATAGCGGGCAAGTTGGTGCCGATCTCTGAGGCGTTTTGAGCTTCGCGGTTATGATTTTGTACGCTTCGCCCCATACATTTTCGCTTAATTGCGTACAAAGATCCTTAAAGCACTGTCTTTTGCTAGACTTAATGACGGGTTTGAATGCGGCGCCTGCTTCTTTATACGCTTTCCTCAATATCAAATGTCTACCCGTATCGCGTCTAGACCGTTGGTATTTTCTTCGTGCCTTAAGACAGGCTGATCGAAGTTCCTTAATGTCGTCGTTCCACCAGCGTGGACTTGACATACTTGACGTATGATCTCGTTAGCTCTTCTCCCTTCAACTAAAGCTTCAGCGATTGCGTACTCTAAGAGCTCCTTTTCTTAGGTGTTTATGTTCCATTTCGCCTTGCTAGTTTGAGACTGGGTGTTTCGAGGTCGTGTAAGACTATGGAAATCGATTATAATTGCATTATGGTCACTCTGGGTGTAGTGATTGCTTACGCGCCATGTCGTATGCCTAGATAAGCTGCTACTAACGAACGTAATATCAACAATCGAGCCTGCATCCGCTCTACTAAACGTGTTCGTATTTCTCATATTAGCTACGACGACGCCCAAACTAGAGAGAGCTTCGTTTAGAATGGTTCTCCTTTTATTCGTTAGAACGCTTCCCCGTTCTACTGTCCATGCGTTAATATCACCGGCTATAATAGTTGGCGTATGATCCTTAGCATCAAGAACTACGCTTTCGACGACTCGTTCGTATTGCTCAATAGTAAGGCTTGGAGGGACATAACAGCTGTATATGTATATATCGTTTGACTTTGCTCGAACGAAGTAGTTTTTCTCGCCGAAAGGTGGTATCTGAAAAGTGGTATTACCACATGCCCATATGACGGCTTGTTTCGTCGCATCATGCGTCCAATTGGCCGAATTAATGTTGCAATAGAGTATTGCAATGTCGACCTCACACGGTCGTTTGATGCAGTAGATCCTGAGCTACCTTACAATGATTTAAATTAAGTTGCAAAATTTTCATATGACCAAGGTGGTCATTGGAGGGAGTAAGACGTTGCAATCCTTTACTGGCACAGGCCTTTTCTTAATCCAAACGGGTAGCTTGCGCTTCTTCGTTTTTGTGGCAGTTCTGGGGCCATTTCCTCCTCTACTCGGAAGGGTGTTATCTTCCCAGGCTATTGACTCTGCGAATGGGCTGTGGGTATATTAAAAATGAGCCTCCAGCCAGGCTGATTCTCGTGACGAATAGTTAACATCTTGAATACAAGCGATTGAATGGGGGTAAGCTAAACAAAGAGTGAAAATGTGAGTAGTTCTAGGATTATGCAGAGAATCGTAGTCGCACTTATCACAATAGACCTTTAGCTAGTCTAAATTCATACTAAGTACCTACAGAAGCTCTAAATGGTCTCAGACTCTTTAGCGATTTATTTAAATTTCTTATCCAAACCATGTGATAGCAATCCCAACAACTGCTAATGGTAACACTCATTTGTTGAAAGATCGTGGAAATATTTGCATACCCTCAATAAGTTCTGTTTGCAAGTCCAATGTAAAAACAGAGCGCGCAACCGCAAAAAAAAAAAAATATTTACAATCACGCTTGACTTCATCAGCACCTGGTCGGTGTTCCAGATTTGTGAATTTACTTTCTGAATCTTTCCAACCAAATTGAATTGGGAAAACATACAAAATTTCTTGGTTAAATGCAATTGTATCTAGAGTATGCGATTAAGCCTTCATACCGGTATCTTTTTAAAATATTCTGCCCCCTCCGACCCCGATTTAGTGGAATCTCGAGGCGTGAAATTGGCGCAACATGCTCATATTACGTTTTCCCACAAAGTCGTGAGATGTAAATTAATGAAGAATAAAATATTTGTTCTCCATTCTTTGGGGTTCTGTGGATACAGCCAAGGGCAATAAACGGTACTAGCTACTGTTTTACAATTTTATGATATCAATCATTTGGTTTTCGATTGTTTTGTATTTATTTTTTAAACTGGTTATCATGGTTTCGAGGGGAATTTTCAAAAGGCTAAACAGGCATTTGGAATTCGTCCAGTAGATTAGCAAACTACGTAGAATATTGGAGAGTCCATTAAGCAGTGTATCTTTGAGACGAGTGAAGTTGAAACTCTGTGTCACTTTCCTATTTACGAATACGAGTATATGTATATTTGTGCTTTATAATAAAGGTTCACTTGAAGTTTAATCCAGAAGTGAGATAGTCTGTTGGTTTCGAAACAATCATCTGAGACACGAGTATTAAGCTGCGATTGTATTGTGGTCATCAGACGAGGATTATTTGTATGCAAATCTGGGGATAAGACATTGTATTCGGTTGTCAGAGCGCAGGGTAGTAAGCTTCTGTTAGTGCTAATTGGCGGTGATTTTCCGTTCGTTCTGCCGGAGCAAATCACTCAATTAAAGATCTTATATCTAAAAAGATGAGCAAAGGTTTCAGGAATGAAGTGCCAACAGTGCCAGTACCTACCACAATTGCACCGGATAAAAGAAGCTTGCTGCAAGCGTACACAGGATCCTTACAGAGATAGAGCCCTGTTTTGTCAATATCATTCCCATAGCAAGAATGGCAGGATATTGTGTCACTTAGGTATATAGCAGATTGTCAATGTGACGGTTGAAAGTTGATTTGTCTTTAATACGTTTTTCCATTTCCTGATGAATAGATTAACGCCAGAACAACGCGTGCAAATTGTGCAAACTTACTTTGAAAACCATGGTTCGGTTCGCCAAACTTATCGTGTGCTACATCCATTTTACGATAGATGTATCGTTTTCGCACTACGTACACTCCAGCAAATAATACGCATCCAAAAAGACGACAAACAGTGCGAACAAAAGGAGTTATTGCCGTTGTGGAGCGCAGTGTTGAGGTGAATCCGAATGAGTCGATTCGCCATCGTCCATAGCAATTGGAGCTATGCCCATCCACTTTGTGGAAGATTTTACGGATCCAGCTTGTGTATGAGTTGAAACCGCGTGACCATTATACGCGTCATAGGTTCGGTGAATGGGCCGAAAAGAGGATTCAGCTTGTTTCCCATTTTCAACGCAAAATTTTATTCTCCGATGAGGCCTATTTTTGGTTAAGTGGATATGTAAACGAGTCAAATTGCCGAATTTGGAGTGGAGGAAACCCAGAAGCCTTTGTCGAGACGCCCTTACAACCACTAAAACTCACTGTTTGGTGTGCTTTATGAGCTGGTGGAATCATCGGCTCATATTTTTTTAAGGACGATGCCGGCGAGAATGTTACCGTCAATGGATAGCGCTATAGAAACATAATTTCTGACTTTTTCGTTCCTCAGTTGACGTGACAGAGCTTTGGTTTCAACAAGGTGGCGCAACAATCCACACAGCGCGCGATACCATCAATTTATTGCGGGAAACATTTGTTGAGCGCATAATTTCGCGTAATGTACCTGTGAACTGACCTCCACGATCCTGTGATCTCACACCTTTAGAGTACTTTCTTTTGGGGGTATGTGAAGTCACTAGTTTATGCCAATAAACCAGAGACGTTGGACGATTTGGAAGTCAACATTTGCTGTGTTGTTGCTGGTATACGGCCCCAGTTGCTCGATAAAGTTGTAGAAAATTTGAGTTCACGATTGCGCTTCATTCGAGCTGGGCGCAGCGTACATATGCACGGTGATATATTTAAGCAATAATGGTATAAAATTATCTATTAAATAAAGCTAAGATAGCTGCAAGTGCTTTATTTCATATTGAATTTATATGTCTCTAAAAAAAAACACCCTTTACTTTACCCCTACATCGATTCCTCACAATGTGGTTCATTGCCATTAGGGCAGTCTTTCTTCCAAACGCGAATTTTCCGAACGAGGAGTGAAACCTAACGTTTTCGTCCTCTCGAAAACACCAGCGCCGCATCCTAAATCTGTTTGGAGCCATCTGTGAAGACCCGATTCATTACTGGGTCAGGGAAAGCAGAGTTCATATTTTCACTGGACTTCTGATGGCAGGGGAGGAGACTCATCTGTGCGAGCTAGAGCTGAGACAGACCATTCTGATAACAGCAGCAGTGACGAATTTTCATGAAAGCTTGTACCATTATATAATCAAGGATATAATTGGACTAATCATAGCCATACAAATGGAAAGGATGTTCTTCGGTGACAAGCCGAAAGCTCCCTTACACTTCCAGAAAGCCGAGAGCGTCTTGGACGTTCTTGGCGTGAAGTGTTTAGTCCAAAGTTTGCTAACCATGATGATACCCAAATATTTGATATAATAAATCAGCCAGCTCCCTTCCTCTCATAAGTAGAATAACCCTTAGTTTTGGGATTGACTGAAAGACCAGTACTAGTGCACCAAACGTTAGACGTTTGAGAGTGTTGAGCAGTGAATCCACCAACATGCACCATGAAAGTGAGGACAGAACAGGACAAAACCCGCCTTGCGGCCAACCCCTACCATCGGCAACGAATGCCCTGTTCACCAGCATTACTCTTACCCACAAAATAATTCGTCTACGTAATGCTGTCTTCCAGAGTTACACATTCCGTTAAAAGTTGTGCTGTTGAAAGCATCTTCAAAGTCGATGAAGTAGCCCAGCGCATATTCTTTTTTGTTGAGTCCCCCTTTAAAAATTTTCCCACCAGATTTTGAAGCTTAGTCTCGCGGAATCTTCCACTTTGGTAGGCATGTTGCATTTGGCGCAAATGGGTTCATTTTCTCCTCTCTTCAACATGAGCACAGCTAGAGTGATGGGTCTGAAGTCATCTTTTCCGATTTTCGGTTGAAAGGCTATTCTTACTGCCCACCAGGGGTTTGTTATGTACGCTGTGAAGATTCTTGCCGGAGTTGTTAGCAACTGGTCTTGAAATCTTCAAACGAGGCAAAAGCGTGTTTGATGGCCTCATCCGTTACCACTACTGAAGACAGACACCAGTTACGGCGTGTTGTGTTACTCAGTTTACTTGCAGCTTCGTTAATGGGAATTAGTTCTGATTAGGTTACCTAAGAACTGTTGAGACTCACTGAGATAAGGAGCGTCTCTGCTTTTGGCTCAGCGTAGGCGCCATCAGGTTTTCGAGTGATTCCAGTCTGACTGATTTCTCCTTTTTGGGAACTTTGACTATTACATATTATTACTATTATCATTGGCCCGGGTCTAACCCGGACAACTGCTATTTAGGTCAAAGGGTTCGGCGTAGTTATTTTTTTGTACACATCATTGTTGACATAGGTTCATAGTGGTGCGATGTGCTTGAATCTGGAGGAGGTGTATGGATCTTAGATTAAGGGGCCTCTACTTGAGCATCGAACTTGTCGAGTTGTATAGGCGGAGTTAGGTTAATGAATCTCGAAAAGTTCACCAGATAAGTCCCATGTTGAATCAAGTACGACCCGTGCCGAGGATCAGCCTGGCTGAGGGTATCCTGGTACAACACCTGGTGACCTCCAAATTAGCTGGCGAATCTGTGTACTGATTTAATATCCTTACTCAGCTACTCGTGGGATTTACTAATGGATTCTAAAAAAAAAAAAAACAAAATCCGAGACTGCTACTCCTTGAATACCGAGTTTTAGAACGGTGACTACACCGACTACCGTCAAGTCTCCTGCATTGTTGAGCGGAGTTAAACCTGTAGCAGGTCATAGTGTACCATCCCCTAAAGGCAAACGCAATGAGATAAAAACCAAACTTTCAATGAGTGGTAGGACTGTGGCAAGCCATGGTCACATCACTACCTCCACCCCTAGCAGAAGCAGATTTGCTGCTACTAAAATTCCTCCTTCAAAGGTAGAATCGGGACCTCAGCTGCGTCGGTGAGCTCCATCTAAGGCGCTCTATAGTAGACGCCGAAATACTTTGCGCATTATCAAAACCATTGGATCCATTCCAGAGGTTGAGAAAAGTTCGGACATAAAGAGCAAGATTGAGGAAGCAACAGCATCCTACGGATTACCCAGAGATCGATGGAGGAAATCGTATTGCCCAAAACCCAAAAATACCAAAACCCCTCCCGGGCCTTCAAATATCACATCTCTGAGGTATTTTAGCGAAGTCTTAAGAAATGCAATAACGGTAGCGGTAATCGACAAAAACAACACCGACCGACGGATGAATAACACCTTAATGGTGGCAGTTGCTCAAGCTAAAGTTTCGGACAACTGCTTGGTTATCATTCGAGAAAATCCCGGACCACCTCCCATCATAAGCGACGCTGACTGATACCAAGGGCACGTCAAATTTATCACTTGTGCCGATCAAAGACCTCTCGATATTTAAACCAAAGCCATAGGTGAATTAAGAGAAGTTGGGCCGGATGCATTGCTAGAGGTCGTGGATAAGGAAGATATTCTTAGCAGACCTAGAACCCGCACCTGCATTCTAGCCGAATCCTCCTCCACAGAAAGCATTCAGGAGATCATCCGGCTCAGCAACCCGACCTTTTTGGCTAATGACTGGAAAGTCGCGAAACTGGTAGAACTAAGGGACCCTTATATGTATAGTAGATGCGCGTTAATTGTGATCAATAAGGAAGCCATTAACCCTCTAGCGCAGAATAAGAACATGATTCGGTTCGGCTTCAAGTTATGAGCTGGATGGTGATAAGGGAATTCATCCTCCTTTAACCGAATTATCAAATTCGGCCTCAGATCTTGGACCGCCGATATCTTTTCCTGAAATTAAATCCAATCTATTCGATCCGACAACTAAGCCATCGGTCACCTCTTCTAACACTCTATCGAAAATGGGAACCCGCGACATTGAAAAGAGATCCTTTATGACCAGAGGAGGAAGATGAGCTTTTCGGCACATGTTTTAGTATTATAGTCGAAAGGCCACTAGGGACGGAAGAAAACCCGTCTTTCAGTTTGGTTACGTTTTCTGATACAAAAAATGTTGATATATTTACTGAGACGTTATGTGGGGAGTTTCTTATACTCGTGTATAGCTGAAATAACTAGGATCGGGTGCCAGATTAAACTAAATTGCATGTGGTACATATCTTCAAAATAAAGAGCCTCACAACTTGTCCAGGATGGAAAGAAGAAGATTCATCGTATTTATAAGTTTTCTGATTTATTTAGCTAGTCGCTACAGATCTGCGTTCCACCAAGAATGATTGGTGGATTGTTTTCTAGATGGACATGTCAGTTCACAACTCTTGGTTAGGGTAACGTTCAGATTTTGACCAGCTTCCTCTGACTTTTCTTTTATTCGGAGTTTAGATGAAGCGATGACGAACTTGTGTGATGGTTGGGTGCTGTGGAAAGAGAGTAGGCATTGAGAGGTGTCAACTTGGCTATGTCCAGTGTTACAACTGTTTCTCCACATCAATTATGCTTATTTTACCCCCAAAGTGGTAACCATCGGATACTGGTCGATATTCATTCGGATTCGACTTGCCAAACTTATAAGCGCTATTGCTGACCAGCAGAAAAAAATAGCAGCACTCTAAATGGGACAGCGGATGAATTCTCCGGTGAAATAAAATCCCGGAATAAAGGAAACAAGACTTTATCCGGGCTACTCCGACATATCTGGAGCACACAGACCGGTAAGGGTTTCCGAGAAAAAGTCAGGGTATTGGATAAGGGATAACGAGTTCCAGGCTTTAGTCTAGGCGACTCCACGTTCTAAAGGTATCTAAATGAAACTGGCCCTCCAGGTTGGGGGTTGTGCCGCCGGGGTAAGAATCCGACCATGGAAAAAAAACGTACGAATCAACAACAAGCCTCGGATTCTGGCGAATCTACTGTTGACAACCCCTACAAACTAAATAAGTACAACGAACTATGGTTCTGCAGGTGGAATGTAGGTCCCTTAATAGGCCATGTGCAGTCGAACAACTAGCGGAGGCAATGGACTACTGCAAAGCAGATGTTACCGCCATCCAAATACGATGAGATGGGCTGGACAAAAAACTTCGATTGTTATCGACGGTAGAAGCAGCTCTGTTCGGATGCGAATTTGTTGTTAGAGTCATAGTTAGGCAAGAAGTTATGAGTTTGTGGCATGTTGCGCCTCGTGACACACGATATTAAGGCTAAATTTGCCAACATTAGACTTACGAGTAGACAGCGACAACAAAGGCACCTTATACGACCTCTTGGAGAAGACTTACGAACAGCGCCCTAGCTACGACATTAAAACTGTCCTCGGTGATTTTAATACAAAGCTAGTGAGATCTTTGGTAGTACGGCCGGAAAGTATAGCTAGCATCTGGTTCGCGCGTCTTGATATTCACAAGGGGATCTATCTCCTGATCAATCAACCGTCTGCCAAATTGACCAGATTGCGATCGACGCTAGACACTTCTCCAGTATTATGGCTGTCCGAACGTTCTCTGGGCCAACATCGACTCGGATCATTACCTGTTGTATCCAAAGTACGGTTGCGGATATCTCGATCATCGCAAAGACTAGCTAATACTATGAGTAAGTTTGAAATCGGACGGCTACAATTACAAAAGATCGTAAATACCACTCCGACCGAGTCTCCCTTAATCTCTTAAGAGGTCCTATGTCGCCAGCATCAAGTATCGAAGACCAGTGGCAACATTGCTAAAAATTCACCAGAGATGCCACATTTGATGTACTGGGTTTAATTTGGCCACCACAACAAAACCCCAGGTTTAACGATGAGTGTCGGCAAGCACATACAGATTAGCCAGATGCTTACAAAGCGGCGCTGCATAGAAGGACTAGAGACGTTCACGACCTCTACAAGCAGAGGAGGAGGGTCGAGCAATGGTTTCTCAGGTGGAAAAAGAAGGAGCAAGTTTCACCAAAAGGTAAAGAAAACATATCACGAACATAAACCCTGAAGCGAAGCCTGTAGAGACGATCAAGGGAACATAGTATGTAGCAGAGTCGCAGTGGATGCTGAGGATTTCGAAACTGCATATCTATGGACTGAAAAACGACGATGACAAACCAAATACCATTGTCCGGCAGAATCCAACGACCACCCGACCGGATGAAGCGAAGATAACCATATCTGCTGGACCGGACGGTCTGACTACCGAGATCTTTAAAGCGACAGGCGATGGCTTGGCAATGAGCATACACTAACTCATCTGTAAAATATGTTTGTCTGATCCTCAGGAAAGGAGACCCTCTGAACTGCGCCAACTGCAGACGATTAACAGAGGCAAGGACTGGCATCCGATTCTGAATTCGATATACCTGGGAGTCTCCGATAGCATTTTCCAACCGGTAATCCCCCTACCGTTCCCGTGAGAGGGCGTGTACTCGATTACTTGCCTTGTTAATTTCGCAATAAATGTTGACTCTCAGCTATTGTTGGATTTGGCTACTGCCTTTGTTAGCGGCGGTAGTAACGAATCCTTTGGAAAATAAGCTGACTCTGAAAACTGCAGAGGTCCGTTTATTACACAGCTCTGGTTCCTGTATGGGTACCGTCGATTTACTAGTAGCTGAATTAAACGAGAACACTGTAAGGGGTTTTGTATCATGTTTCCCTATTGTTTCTTATGGGACTACTTCATATTTTTGGAGTATGCTGATTATTTTTTTGTTAGGCCTTGGAAATCAATATTCAGGACGTTTTTAGTGAGACAGAGCCCCAAATACGCGAAACGAAATGAGTAGACAGGATGTTGTTCGCTGGTAACAAGAATATCATCAGCATTTTAACGCTGCAATAGCAATTAGTGCAAGCAAGATAAGAAACTTATTCACCCGTTCTTAGGAGCGGGATGTGATAGTTGGCCTGTCATGAAAAATGTTCATCAGCTTGTTCGAAATGCAGTATTTTTGAAGGCTGTACAACAAAGTGTCAATCGGGGTCCATCTGTATCCACTCGTCGTCATTCTACGATATTGAGCACCTCCAGAAGAACGCTAAACAAATTTTAAAACTTGATCTAAATTGGTCGAATAATTATTACTACTGGGTTGGCCAAAATATTCGAACGGCTAGATATAGAAAAATCCAAATTTTTAAACAACCTAAATATAAGCAATGAAGCACACTTCCCTTCAAATGGATATGTAAATAAACAGACCTAGCAAAATTGAGTACGGGAATCCGAGAGCATTGTATCAGCGTCAGTTATACCCTCTTAGATGCACAGCTTGGTGTGGAATTATGGCCGATACTTTTCAGAAGATGACAATGAACATCCAGAAATCATCATTGGCGCGATGTGTTGAACGATGATAGAGAAGATTTTACATCAGAAAGTTCAGAATAACCCTAATATGTGGTTCCAGCAGGATGGATTCTTTTCGACAACTTTTCGGTGAGCGGCTAACTTTGGAAAATGCAGACAACTTGACGGAATTTATTTTCGTTTTGTGGGGTAGTTAAATGGATGAGTTTACATGAACCAACCTCAAGCAATTCAGAAGCTTTAGCAACATATGCCTGAAGAAATAAAAAATTACAAAACTTGTATGCATTTCATATCAGTCAACTCAAGTTGGCGAACTCTGTGTTTAAATGAATTTTAAGGTAATAAGCACAATTCCCAATGACTCCTATCAGGTGTTGGACTATCCTGTTGGTCTGGAATAAGACTAGGATTATGCAGAAATTAGAACTTAAGGGAAAATCACATAATGCCGCAGGATGATTATTTACCTTCAGTAAGAACTCAGGAGGGATACTTTAACCAATGGTGTAAGGATTATGAATAGATGATAATGCAACAGTTTCGAGACCGATCAATTCGCATAAAAAGTTATATCATAGTTGGCCCGTTTGTCTGATGCAAGGCATTTTAAATTCTGATATTAAGATTAGTTCAGCCGACTAAAAGGTCTTTTTCATGTTGACAGTCAACAGTCAAGAAACAAGTTATATTGTACATATTCGCAGGCAGACTGGCATATGATTAAATTGGTTCCTCGGTTTCCACTTTTTGTTTATATTATAAGTACTAACCTCATTGTTTGCAACATTGGCGATGAGCCTACTGCTATAACAAGAAACCGACAGGAAGTGCAAGATATTACTTTTGTCTCCGCCAACATCACTCAAATGCTAACGAACTGGATGGTATCATCTGAACACTCATTTTCAGACCACAGATACATCCAATTCAGCCTGAGTGATGATCCTCCCAGCTAACCAGCATTACGGAATTATCGGAAAACTGATTGACCAAAATACAGAGTAATACTGTAAGAAACCCTATCCTCTGAAATCTGAAGTCTCCCGCGTGACACCAACGAGCTTGACATGAAAGTCAGGGAATTCACCCTGGTTCTCAACCAGGCAATAGCTGCTTCCTGCACTCTTACTCGACCTAGAGGCAAGAAAAAGCCGGACTGGTGAACATCATCGCTGGGACAGCTTAAAAACGCTTGCAGAAAACTTTTCAACCTAGCAGAAAGCACAAGAAAAGTGACTGACTCATACAAAGAATCCCTTAAAATACTCGTATATAAAAAAGAAATGAGGAAGGCAATACGATAATCATGAAAATCATTCTGTTACAAAAATATAGAAACCTCTGAGACATCGCGCCTAAGAAAAATCCTCTCTACAAACCCCATGATGCCTAGTTGTTTGAAAAAAAACCGATGGCTCTTGGACAACCTCAAATGATGAATCACTCAACCTGCTACTGGACATTCACTTTCCAGGTGGCTCCCTATCCGCGGCCAGTAGCAACCCAAACAGGACTACTGCAACCATGACCAAAATTTATGGTTTGATTACAAGAGACAAACTGTTTTGGGAGCTGCATAGCTTCAAACCATACAAATCTGCTGATACCTGTCGAGCTACAAAGGTCCTTAGATATTATTCAGCCTATGCTAGAGAATATCATGAGGAGCTGTATAGACAGTTCAAGAAGTCAATGTAGTTTTTATTCCCAAAACCGGAAAATGCTCTCATGTTGTCCCAAAGGACCCCAGACCTAGTAGTCCATCATATTTCCTTCTGAAAACTCTAGAACGACTGATTGATATCCATATACGATCAGAAATTGGTCCAAGACTTTTGCAAACGACTCAACATGCCAACTGTACTATAAAGGAAAGTCGGCGAAAACGATCGCTACAATATAGAGAGTACACAATGGTCGCTTTCCTGGACATAGAAGGCGCCTTTAACAACGTCAACAATTCAACTCTGCCGGTAGACGACTCACTTGGGGAGTTGATCAATCTTGTGCTAAATAGCAGGATAATGAACTCCATGGAGCTTCTGCTAAAAGATGTGTCAGCAGAGGTACGCTACAAGGCGGTGTCCTTTCTCCCCTTCCCTGGAACTTAGTGGTTAATGAACTGCTGATATACCCGAAAGCGGGTGGTAGCAGGGCGATTACCTATGCGGATGACGTTGCTATAGCCGTCTCAGCTAAGCTTTTTAAGTAAGACTGGGTTCAGCGATTGGAGAAATGTGGGTCGAACACTTCAACGACATAAAAACTCATCAAAACACATTCAAAGCGACCTGACCTACAGACCATTTAGAAAGAGTCAAGTAATATTGATAAAATGTTTGTCCGCAATGTCGAAGAAGATATACTTTATTGGAGAAGTATTTTAAAGCAAATAATTTCTGTGATAAAACTCTTCGGCTCCAGAGGGTTGGCATTTCGTGGCAGCGATCAAATTATTGGATTCACGCCGTTCATCATATCTTTCAGTAAATATTTGTGATCAATTCATCATGCTCATTGCTAAGCATGTAAAAGATATTATGTAATAAGTGAAGTAAAGAAGTCGCAATATTATTCAATCAGCGTCGATTCCACACCAGATGTCATTGTCATTTTGTATTCGATACGTGAAAAATGGCTGAACAGGCCTGGCCCTCCAAGTTGGGGGTTGTGCCGTCGGGGTAACTTTCCGATTATGGAAAAAAGAATAGTTATGAGAGAGACACAACCAGCCTCGGATAATGAAACTCCTCAAATGGCAAATAGACTCGGAACGTCAATGGACTACGATATGAGAGTTTGTACCTGGAATGTGCGAACGCTGTACACCCCAGGTGCTACTCAAAAACTTGAGTCTGCCCTCGAGCGGTATAAGGCAGATATTATCGCCATCGAGGAGATACGATGACTGGGATCGGGTATGATGAAAAGAAAAAATTGCGATATTTATTACAGCCGCCATAAAAGATTGCACATATTAGGGTGCGAATTCGTCGTGTCAAATCGGCTCAGGTCAAAAGTCATTGACTTCAAACCGATAAGTGATCGCCTGTCTGTGATCCGCATCAAAGCCACCTTCCAAAACATAAGCCTAATATGTGCACACGCCTCTACCGACGAGGCTGAAGAACCCATCAAGGAGGAGTTCTATGAGCTACGGAGGCTGTCCGGAGTATGATGTCAAAGTTGTAATCGGGGACTTCAATGCTAAAGTCGGAAAGGAAAACATCTTTGGCGGGTTAGTTGGTAAGCACAGAATCCACGAAACGACAACAGACAACGGTTACCGACTAATCGATTTTGCAGCAGCTCGTAGAACGGTGATAAGTAGCACTAGGTTTCCAAGGTTAAGGATCCACACAGCAACCTGGCTCTCTCCAAACGGTCGAACCGCCAACCAAATCGACCATGTGCTAATTGATGCGAGGCACGCATCCAACATCCTCAACGTCCACTGTCCACTTTCTTGTTGCGGCTAAACTCAGAGCTCGACTGTCCAATGAGAAGAAACTGAGAACCGCCCAGAAAAATTCAAATTCAACGTTGGACGGCTTAGCACACCTGGAGTAACCAGAGACCACAGAGAGCGCCTGAGTAAGGAACTCTCCACTGTGCCATCAGTGGCGCCAGTATCGCGACATCATCAAGGAGGTAGCCGAAACCATCTTAGGGTACCAGCCACCCCAGAGAAAGAGCCCGTGGTATGATGATGAATGCGTTTACAGGAAAAAGGTGACAGAAGATGCACAAAAGAAAATGCTGCAGCGCACAACAAGGGCAGCAAGGGAAGAGTATCGAGCCAGGAAGAGGGAAGGGAAGAAGATCCTGCGTAGAAAAAAGAGGGCCTACGCAGCATCTCAGCTCAGGGAGATCGAAGAGTCTCGTGATCGAAACAACATGCGGAGGTTTTGTAAGAAAGCCAAGCAACTGGCTGCTTCAAAACCGGAACACAAGCTCTTCGAAACACCGAAAGAAACCTAATCAACGAAGCACAGGCAATAGTAGATGTGTTTAAGCAGAATTTCCAGCAACTGCTAAATGGGCATCATGTAGCGAGAGTGATAGGGCAAGAAGAGAACCCACGTCCAGTCAATGAAGAACCAGTTCCACCACCCAGTATAGAAGAAGTTGGCTTAGCTATAAAAAAGCTTAAGAACAACAAGGCTGCAGGCTCTGATGGTTTACCAGCCGAGCTCTTCAAATACGGTGGCGATGTTTTAGTAGGGCGCATACACCAAATCATCTTCCAAGTATGGGTGGAAGAAAGTATGCCCGACGACTGGACTATCAGCTCCATATGCCCCATCTACAAAAAAGGCGATCCTATGTCTTGCAAGAACTATTGTGGCATATCCCTGCTTAATGTCACATATAAGACCCTATCCAAAGTACTGTGTAAACGTCTCAAACCGTTCTGCAACACACTAATCGGCACTAACCAGTGTGGCTTCCGGCCCGGTAAACCAGACCAAATTTTCACACTTTGGCAAATCCTAGAAAAGACCAACGAATTTCAAGTCGAGACTCACCACCTTTTCATCGACTTCAAGGCCGCATATGATAGCATTAATCATCAGGAGCTTTATATGGCGATGGCCGAATTCGGGATCCCGGCAAAACTGATCCATTTGTGTCGCGTGACACTGGAAAACACGCACTGCAACGTGCAGTTAGGAAGTAGTTCCCCCGAACTATTTCAAACATACACCGGATTTCGGCAAGGTGATGCGCTATCATGTGATTTCTTCAATCTCGTCCTAGAGCAGATAGTGCGCATGTCAGGTGAAGACACTATCTTCAACAAGTCCGTCCAGCTCTTGGGGTATGCGGACGATATTGATATTATCGGGCGCTCGCAGCGTTCCGTGATAGAGGCTTTCACGGCGACTAAAGAACAAGCGAAATTCGTTGGGCTGGAAGTAAACGAGGACAAGACCATGTATATGCTATCAACAAACAAAGAATCATCTGTCCACCGCCTAGGACAAAACGTCACTATTGATAGCAACAATTTCGAGGTAGTTAAGGAGTTCATCTACCTCGGAGTAAACATGAACTCCACGAATGACACCCTAGTGGAGATCCGTCGAAGAATTACCATAGGAAACCGCTGCTACTTCGGTCTGACAAAGCAATTGGGTTCAAAACTCCTTACTCGAAGGATGAAATTTACGCTTTATAAAACTCTTATACTGCCAGTTCTACTGTATAGCGCCGAGTGCTGGACGATAAACAAGAAAGGAGAGCTAATTCTGGGCTCCTTCGAAAGAAAAATTCTTCGACGGATTTTTGGTCCTGTGTGCGAGGAGGGCGAATGGAGGAGAAGACACAACCACGAACTCTATGAGCTATACAAAGATGTGGATGTAGTCCAAAAAGCCAAAATACGTCGACTACATTGGCTCGGCCACATCGAGCGAATGGACAACAATGCTCCAGCTAAGAGAATCTTCGAATCTCAGCCCTCAGATTCGAGACGACAAGGAAGACCGAACCTACGTTACAAAGACCAAGCTATAGCGGATGCCAGAGCGCTTGGTCTGGATAACTGGAAGCAGCGTGCCCGGGATCGTAGAGGATGGAAGGCCGAAGTGTCTCAGGCAGAGACTCTCCCCGGGTCGGAAGCCCGTTAAGTAAGTACGAAAGTAAGTAATTTGGGAAATGATTCTTGGGTGTATTCTAAGAAAAAAAATCGTTCGACAGTAATGCTATATCCTCAATTTTGGGATTATTTATAGAGGATTTAAGAAAAGGCTTACTTTGATATACCCTGACCCATGTTAACGGAAATTTGGTCTGTTAATACCAATGGTAGAAACTCCGTTTAGGACTTTATTTTTAGAAGAAATAATAGGTTTTGTAACTGCGTTTATATCTTGTTTGAGTCTTTAGATATTTAATTTCTAAGCCTGTTCTATTTTTTTTGGCCATGCTAATTTTTGACTTTGAGGTCTCTTTTCTCCAGAAAATGCGTAATAAATATAACGTTTTACTATTTTTTTCTTATGACCATAACAATAATAAAAAAAAAGAACCATCAACTAGTTTGCAGAAAAACCCATAGATTTTATAATACTCGTGCTTGGGAAAACCTGCATCAGGTAAAATTTAAAAAAAATTGGGTTTTTTTGCTTGAAGCTCCAAAGGCTATGAATAAAGAATGATTTTGTGTGGTTTTAGATAATCTTTATTTTATATGTGAACAGTTCATGTCCGTTTTTTGATTTCACTCCGAATGTTTATTGATGCTAACTGCCGCCTTACTTTTGATGACGCTTCAAAAATACGCTCCGTAGATTCACTTAAAATTGCTATTTCGGTTGAATAAACCAGTTGTTCATTCTTCCCCATACAAAAGAATCCAATACTACCTTGCAGGCCAGTGAACTGGTCTTTTTCTTCCTATCTTCATATAGCCAATTCTTAACCTCACGACCATAGTGAGCTGGAGCACCAACCTCTTGGAAATATGATGAAGCTAGTTGAATCAGTGGAATATCCTCCAATAGTTCTGGTACATCCTTTCGCAAAAATTCCAGATAGTTTGTAGAATTCAGCTTAGGTGGTAGTTTGAAGGAGCCGATTAACCCATTAAAAGCCAAGAGTGTGTAAAACCAAAATTTTTGAGATCCATTTTATTTGAATAAGAGGAACATAAGAAACTCAAAAAATATGCTAAAATAAAAAAAAAGTTATTTAGTAGGTTTTTGGGATGGTACCCAAGCGGCACAATTTGTGGCTCATATGAGTTCAAATTTTTTTTATTGTAGCAGCCTTTTTCTACACAGAGTGCTATGCCGCATTGCTCGCAAGTCCATCTTATTCGATTGTGGCATTGACGACAGCGCAATGGTTTTTCAATTCTCTTTGGAAAACGATTTCCAGCAGCAGATTCTACAGGAGAAACAGCCGACCGCTTGGATAATGACGAAATCTGCGTGTAATTTCGTACAGTAAGTCTACCATATATTAGAATTGTTGGCGTTGACTATAACCGAAGTCATCATTGCTGTGAAAAGCGAGCACCACCGCTTTTTACCATGAATTTTTATTCTATAATTATTAAGTGCTTAGTCGTGAAGGTCAACGCCTTCCATTCCCGAGTTGTACTCGGCGATTAGTTCGTTATTTCGAACACCATCGATTGACGGAATGCTTCAACTCAATACTTTCAAAATTTGATCCTACGGTTACCGCGCTGTTGTCATTCCACTTCACAAAAACTAATTTATTGACCGTGTCGTATCTGGGATCATAGAATCCTCGTTTCTCTTTTTCGAATACTGCGTTTGACTGCAACGGACGTTTCTTTGTTCTTGATTCGCTCGAAATTCATTTTGTTTTATCGTAACCAGCAGATCATATGATGTAAAAAAAATTGTCAAAGAAAACAATGTGGTCAGGGTATTGGGATTGACCAAAAAATTTACAACGATTCTGGATCCAAATGGCATTTGTTTTTTCCCCGCCTTTGGACCACAATAGGTGTCAAACTGGTACAAGTAGCCACAGCTGCTCGTCAGCATGCAATTTTTAAAACCAAATCTTACAGGTTTGCCTCTAATGAACTGCTTTGAAGAGTGCCTGCCAAAGTATCGTACCATTGACTGATCAATTGAAAGTTTTTCATGCATGTATCCGAATTGGCAGAATTTCTCGGATAAAAGTTTTCCTAAGAGTCTACCCTTAGCCATTTTGTCGGTAGCCATCAAATTATTATTGTCAGCAAGTTGGAGGTATTTTTTGATTTCCTTGAATCTATTCCGGGACATGTTGTTAGCAATGATTGGCGAACGAGTGACTTCGTCTGTTTGCCAATACATATGAGAATATGGCATAGAGTGGCAGCCAGTATATACGTAGTAGAATGCCCAAAAACGTTTTCAAATCGTGTTCGCTGAATGAAAAATTGCGCGCATTAGCCTTTGACGCATAAAGGCAAGTTTGGTCAACAATCTAATTTACCACTTCTTTGTCAAATAAAGTTTCGAACACTTCAAGTGGCAACTTTCCTTCTAAATCCGATACCTCTTTCATCTTGTTTTCCAAAAAAAAGCAAGTTCTCGACATCTCAACATCAAAAGGTCTTTGAGACCATTTCGGGGAATTCTCACAAGGTTTTGAATAGTTTATCTTGCGGCACAGTTCTTGAAGTGGTATGTCGTCATCACTATCGCTGCTACAGAATACCTCAATTTCACATGGAACATCTTGCGGCATGATGTTAGCATACAGATTCTCGGAGTCACCTTCCTCCTCATCAGTATTACAATTTGGATCTGACGGAATCAAAGCAATGTCGAAAGTCGCATGATTTGATGAACTTTCCACGAAATCCAAAGCGCTACCCAAGTTTTGAAATCTTCGGCCATAAAAGGTTGATGGTTTGATGCTGCCAATTCGTTGTCATCCAAGCTCCGCTCCAGTTAGGAGACGCTAGTCTCTTTTCCAAATCACCGCGAAGCAGTTCCTGCACAGGCGTATGGTGGTATGGATAAAGATTTTCTGCATGCAGCACACTAGAAATTGTACGCCTGGAAATATAAGCGTCTGATGCTGATTGATGGATTAGTTGTAACAGCTTCCAGTATTCTTTCATCAGAAGAAATTCTTCTTACTTTTTGTTTTTTTTTTATAATCAGCGCGCGCTCAAGGGTTCTTTGTAGCCTTAAAATGTTTGTACACAGCGCTTGCGGAGGAAATTTAGGGAGGATGAAAAGATAGGTACCGATGTGCATTGTTTTTAAATGTTTGTAAATTTTAACGACTAGGAAACACAGAGATCGGCAAAGCATTCCATAAGCGAGTTGTACGGCTTAGGAAAGAATCGCGATGTTTTAGAGTAAGTCCGAAAATGGGCTTGAGGGTCTACTGATTCATGGCGACATGGGTGCTACGGCTTAAAGTTTGAAGGGACGGAATGCTACTGGCGATTTCTATGGAGCACAGGTGGTGGAAATAGCGACGAAACAAAGTGAGACAGGGGACATTACGTCGGTGTTCGAGGGTGTCAATTGACTGACTGATATTAGTATCACCAATGAATTTTATCGAACGGTTTTGAATCCTATTTAGCAGGTGCAGAGATGTTTTAGGAGCAGCTGACCAGATGTGGGCATTGTACTCCAATTTTGGGCGTATGAATGCCTAATATATTGTGGCCAGATCAGAGGAGGTGAAATATTTCTTACATCGCTTGGGGAAACCTAGACATTTCGTAGCATTTTTGACGACACCGAATATGTGGTCATTCCAACGTAAGTCGTCATTGATACACATACCGAGAATTGAAAGTTTATCGGTTTCGACGATGCATGGTTAATGGCTTGGTATTTGAATTTCGCTTTAATGACAGCAGACAGCATTGAGTTTTGGAAGCATTAAATTGCACTCGGTTGATAAATCCCCAATTGGTTATGATGTCAATATCGGAATTTAATGAGATTAACATGCGCTGCCGTTCCCGTTCTAAAGCCGAAGAGCAAGGACGTGAGTCCGGGAACGAATATGAAAAGCAGAGAGTACTGTCGTCAGCAAAGAAGTATATTGGATTAGAGGTAGCAGACTAGAGATCGTTGATGAAAATTAAAAAGAGTGTCGGAGACAAAACGGAGCCGTGGGGCACACCAGCTTTTATTTTGTGAATATCAGACTTGAAACCATCCAAGACAACTTGAATTGAACGTTCTGAAAGGTAGAATGGATTAGAAACATTGAAGAAAAGAGTCGTCAATCCCAAATGCACGCATATTCGACAAAACTACGTCAAATGCTTTAGAAATAAAGTGCAACTATCTTGCTTTCCTCAGATTGATGTGTGGTTTGGTTCCACTTGTCGGTGAGACATGCCATCAAACCACCAGTGGACCTGTTCCTACGAAAACCATATTGCTGGTCATTGAGAAGTTTTCGTGTTTCGAGATATTTCATGAGCTGACGGTTTATCAGCGTTTCCATGAACTTGGAGAGAAGGGACGTAAGTGCAATGGGTTTGTAGGAGGAGATAGAAGAAAATTCGCCTTTTTTAGAGACGGGATGGACAAATGCTGTTTTCCATCTGCTCGGAGAGAGTCCTAAAGAGTAGGATTGATGAAAAAGCTTACGCAGTGGTTTTGCTAGCGTGGAAGAACACCTCTTCAGAAGAACGGGAGATATACCATCTGGACCAGCGGATTTATGCATGTTGAGATCTTTAAGTACTCTTGCTACTACACGAGTGCGAAAGTGGATTTGTCCCATTGAAAATTCGACGCACTTAAGTGTAGGCGGAGACAGAGCACAATCTGGAAGAGTTGAGCTGGCCGCAAAATGTGCAGCAAGCAGATTGGCCTTATCCAAAGAGCTGACAGCTGGAACATCATTGTAAATGAGCGTTGGGATGGAGGATGAGGCAGAATTTCTAATATTTTTGACGAACGACCAAAAGTTTTTACTACCTTTGGGACATTGCAGTATTTTTTGCCTCAGTTTTTGGTCGCATTGGAATTTTACACGTTTAAGAAAGGCATTGCAGTCATTTCTGGCTCGTTGGAACTTTTTCCGATTTTCCTCTGTCGGATTGGTCTTGTAGGACCGAACCCTGACAGCCTCTTTATAGCTCGAGTCGTACCATGCCTTTTCGTTTGGTTTGATACTCTTTATCAGATGAGGGATAAAGCATCGCATTCCAAAGAGAATAGTTTCTGTGATCATGTCAGCAGCGGCATCCACGTCGTTATAGAGGAAACACAACGACCAGTTAAATTTCCTAAAGAAGCTGTTAAGTCCGCTCCAATTGGCTTTCTCGTATTGCCATATGGTTCTTTTAGGAATCTTTTCTCTAACTGTGTGGTGGGTGTACGAGAATTTAGCTGATATGACATAATGGTCCGACGAGCCTAGAGGGGAAAGCACTTTAACAGTGTACTTATCAAGGTGGGAAGTTTAAAACAAGTTCAGGGTGTTGGCGATATGACTATCAACGTCTAGAATTCGTGTGGGCTCATTTACAAGCTAAGTTAAATTATTTTCCGTAGCGAAGATCTCAACACACCGTCCTTGGGGTGTTGTCTGTCCAGAATCTCGAAGGCACCCAGAATTGTGTATATTGAAATCGCCCGTAATCACGTTTTCAGTGTGAGGATACAGGGATACAATTCCTCGTATGGAGTCAGGCAGCGCATCAAACTCGTGAAAGGTCGAGTGGCTGTCCAGTTTGGGGCTTCTGTAAATAAAGCAGTAGTGGATAATTTGCTTACGGTGATAGAGTTTTAACCACATGAAATTGAATTCCGGATTGGAACAGGGACTACATTGTGGTGGAGTTTGGTAAGCTACATCACTGCACACATAGATGGCAAGACCGCGATGAGAAAAGAATAGTGGCACTAGTTCGTAGCCAGGTAGTTTCAGATCAGAGTGATCTGAGAGGTGTGGGCGGGGATCTGCCTGTGTTTCACTAAGCGCCAAAAGAGCTGGTCGGTACTTATCGACTTGTGGAGATCCCGTGGTAGGTGTATTTTAAACTGATCGCCTTTTGTCGAAGCCTTCGATACGTATTTCCAACTGCTCCTTCACTTGGAAGTCGTCGGTTATGAAAAAGTTCATGGTATCTTTGTCGCGCTCTAGGTGAACTTTCATTGCACAGCCCATGAATATTATGTCTGCGTATTCTTGGCTTGTAAATGGAGACATTTCAAATAGCGTTTCTGAGCAGCTGTAACCTTTTTTTTTCTAATCTTTTATGCCATTTTTGTTTGGTAAATGTGACAAATAGGGCTTCACACCGCAAACCTAGCTCTTTCTGAGAACATTTAAGGAACTGGGTAAGGAAATGAGGGTCTTGACAGGTAGTCAAATAAACGAGCACGCTTTGAGATTTTAGATATGCAATTCTAAGAAATTATTGGAAAATTATTAGTTCTTGGAAAACCACTGTAAAATATTACTGTAGAACGGTTTTTTTCTTAGAATAAATTATCAAGTTGGTGCGCAGATAATTAAAAACCCTGCATCAGCTGACCGCTTCTATTGGATCGTGGAGTGTCACCAACGTCATTACTTTTCCTGTGGCCCTCACTCAATTCTGAAAATCGTTTTATGCATGAGCTCTAAATTTCAATCTTTTGTTAAATGCGTAATGTCTTGATAATGAGGCCCACTATTCCGTCAAGGCAATAGTTCCGCCACACACTACTTTTCTGCAGAAGAACACTCGCCGGCCTTCATCGATTGATTTGTTCGGAATAATCGCATGTTATATAAATACTCTTACATACATACATATGCTTAATTCTTGATCTTTATCGAATAAACATTATTTAAATGAATAAATATACAAATTAGGAATATGTTAATTTTAGCAAGCAGTAACACGAGTAAAATGTGAATACATTACAAATTATGACTCAAAACCAAGGAATCTATCTTAGTAATAAATAACGCCTGCTAGGGTAGGTTAATCAACTTGGAATTGGTCCAAAGACTAAATTAAGGCAAGGCCAGCTTGTGTTATGCAAATGAGATGTAACTCTTTTTATCAGTAGTTAACATATTTACTGATGATTAGGGTAAGGATTCATAAGAAGAAGATTGAATCACGATTATTAATTTGTAGGTACTCTGGCCTTTCACGTTTGTTGTTTTTATTTTTTTAGTATTAGCACTTTGATATACAGCACATCGATGCTCTCCCATCAAAAATACTCGTAAAGCCAGACATATGCAGTCGGCTTTATTAGAAGTACGTGTTCGGGGAAGTGTTCAGATTGAAAAATCTGTACATGCAAATCTGCAGGCTGATGATAAATAAATAAATTATTATATAAATTGTTAGATACAACGTTATCTCACGAACTATAGAACCTATTACTCTCAGAACTCTAAGAGGGCCCATTTCTTGAGCTTGGAAGGGAGGGAGTATAAAATGTATCATTACGAAGCGAAAAGACAGCAAAAATCCTAGATAGGATCGAAAGCCTATCAAAAATCAGCGACCGACTAATAACCGTGCAATTGGTAATTGAGCATAAAATTTGGAATAGCGCTGGTGTTTAAGAACAGCAAGTCATCAGCGAACAGCTGATAAAATAAATAATTAAGTGCGATTTCAATGAGCTCTTAAACGGAACCAAAGGATGTTTTTTTTAGAGTTTTAGTTTTTCAACTGGCAACACTGTTTCTACAGATTGTCAATTGGACAGTTGAAGATTGATTTGTGGTTAGTACGTTTTATCACTTTACGATGAAAACTACATTGATCAACAAGTTCCCGCACCACACCCACCGTGTGGCGCTCCCATTGTTCCAATTTGAGTTCTGTTTTTTTTGTTAAGTTGGTAAATCTGTTGTTGACATTCCCCCCAAGTCTTAGCATCATAGCTTGACATTTGCAAAAGTTACGTAGCCAGCAGTACATCTATCTCTGTGTGTGTTGGCAATTTTTTACAATTTTAGAAATCGATTTCAATTTGCAACAACGAACTTGTACTCGTAATTAATTTTGCGAAAAAACGGATTTAATGATGCGCGAACGTTGGAAATGTTGGAAAAGTGTTTCGGCAACGATTCTCTAAAGAAAACGGTCGTTTACCAGTGGCACGAGCGGTTCAAAAGTGGTCGTGAGTTAATCGAAGATGATGAACGCAGTGGCAGACCATTGACATCGAAAACCGACAAAAACATTGATGAAGTAGAAGAAATGTTGGTCAATAACCTCAAATTAACCACCAGAGAGATAGCAGAGGACTTGAACATTGTCTATGGATCCGTGCAAGACATTTTGGTTAATGATTTGGGTTTCCGTCGTGAAGCAGCAAAGTTGTTGCCAAAAGACCTCAATTTCATGCAAAAAAGAGACCGTGTTGACATCGCAAAAGAGATGATTTGCGAGGCTGAATCCGATTCCACATTCATCAAAAGGATCATTACGGGAGACGTGGGTTTATGAGTACGACATGCAATCCAGACATCAGGCAAGTGAATGGCCTTCACCAAATGAGCCGGGACCAAAAAAAAACACGTCGTTTTCAGTCAAAAAAGAAGGCAATGCTCATGGTTTTCATGGATTACAACGGTGTAGTGCATCATGAATTTTTGCCAGAAGGCCAAACAGTAAACAAAGAGTACTACGAGTATTTGGGCGTAATGAGACGTTTGCGTGAAGCAATTCGCCGAAAGAGACCAGAATTGTGGGCAGAAAACTTGTGGATTTTCCACCATGATAACGCACCGTTGCACAGTGTCATAATTGTTCGTAATTTTTGGACGAAAAATGCAACTAATACCATCCAACAGCCACCGAGTTCACCTGATTTGGCTCCCTGTGACTTCTTTCTGTTCAATCGAGTTAAAAAACCACTCCGGGAAACGCGTTTCAGTTTCAGCAGCCGAGAGGAAGTAATGGAAAAATCGCAGGAAGCACTGATAGACATACCGAAAACCGAATAAAAAAAATGTGTCGAGGATTGGATCAAGTGTTGGCATAAGTGTGTTGCAGTCGATGGCGATTACTTTGAAGGGGACAATATAGATTTAGATGAATAAACTTGTATTTGAAATTTTCTTAATAAATTCCGAAAAAATTTTGATCTAGGTGGTATGAGTTGGAACACGATATTCAGTTCAAAATCTCGTCTACTCAATTCGCAGCAGCTGAAAAAGCTGTCGGAGCGCAAGTACTCGCATACTAATTCGAGCCTTTTGGATCCGTTGCTGCAACCTTGGTGGAATTGGCTGGTTTCAAAGACACCCCTGTAGCTGGCGCCAAATCTAATAACAATAGTCGGATTAGTTGTGAATGTTGTAACGGCGTTGATACTGATGTTATACAGCCGCGATGGTACAGTAGCTCCCCTCAGATGGACATGCCTACTCTGTGCCCTAGGGTTGTTTATCTATCAAAGTTTGGATTCAATAGATGGTAAACAAGCTCGTAGCACAAACACATCATCGCCATTAGGTGAACTTTCATGGTTGTGATTCGATATAAATGATATTCGTAGCACTTTCAGCGTGTATATGATGTTAATTGGGTCACTACCCAAACTGGTTATTCTTCCAGTATTTATGGGCCATAACACTATTGTGCTCACTGGCAAACGTATGTCTCGGCTACATTGCGTTTCGGTAAAAACGATGTCACCGAGGCTCAAATTACCATCACGGGTATTCATATAATTTCAGCGATTTTTGGTCCTGAAATTTTGGTGGCCAAGACATTTAACACTGAGATAAGTATGGACAGCCCTTTCGCTAATGACCATTATTTGTGGTCTATGGTCGTTAACACAAATATTCTCAGTAATTTTTGGCAGGCGGTGTTGGAAAGAACGGCTCCATAGTTGCTGGTACAAGTGTCCTATCACCCAGCATTCCATTGTCTTTGGTTGTATTGCCCGCCTTCGTCATTGCACAAAAATCACCGAGCAACATTCATCTTTGTATATTCTTGCCTTTGGAATTGTCGCTACTAAAGTGACCAATAAGCTTGTGATAGCCCATATGACAAAAAGTGAAATGGAGTACCTAGACTGCTCGCAATTAGGACCTGCATTACTTTTCCTTAATCAATATTTTAACTGTGCTGTGCCTGAAATTTGGCTACTGTGGTTTACACTCGTCTGGGGTACATATGATCTTATGGGAAATTGTGCACAGATCTGTTTGGAGATTTGCGATTCCCAAAAATGACAACTCAGAGATTCGGTGTAAGTGCGATTGATTCTTCTAGCTCCTTATCCCATTATTAAGAACTACCTAAAATACTGTCACCTTACCATCATTGCGGAAAGGAAAAAGAACCAAGTCCTGTACAACAGCATTAGTGTACAGCCAATTTAACTTCAATTGAACGTAATTTTTGCAATGCATTTAACTTTTGTTTTAACGTAATCGTACATATCGCGTATTATTCTAACATACATGTAGTACGTCTTTGATATATTTTGAGATGTAAGCACGGTCCCTTCCATAATGGGTGTTAGGCCAACGGCCAATCAATGGAAAAAATCTATAGTTACGAAGCAACAATAAGCTTCGGATATGGACGGTCCTTAATAGGCAACGTGCGGCCGAACAGCTAACGGAGGCTCTGGACTGCTGCAAAGCAGATATCGCCGCTTCCAAGATATGCGTTGGGATTCACCGGACAAAAAGATAATGAAAAACTGCCACCTTGACTACGGCGATTGTTGTCGACAGCAAAAGCAGCGTCTATTTTGATGCGGATTTGTTGTTGGAAGCTGACTTAGACAAGCTGTTTTGAGTTTCCGGGATGTCAACGAGCCCCCTCATAGAGGAGGAAGGTGACGACACCAAAGATAGGTTCTACGAGCTCTTGGAAAAAAACCAACGAGCAGTGCCCTAGCTATGACATTAAAATTGTCCTAGGTAACTTTAATGTAAAGATTGGAAGAGGCTGAATCCATGCCATAGCCTGCAGGACACCACCTCAATCGACTTTGTGGTAGGGTAAAACCTTGTCGTAGCTAGCGCGCGGTTCCCGCATGTCGGGGAACTGGGATATCTCTGGAGCAATCAACCGTCAGCCAGATTGACTACATTGCGATCAACCCAAGGCGCTCCTCCACAATTATGGATGTCCGAGGGTACGGTTTCGGATATCCCGAACGTCGTAAAGACAACCTACACTATGAGAAAGTTTGACGTTGGATGGCTATAATCACAATCTCTTAAGAACTCTTATACCGCCTGCATCAAGTATTAAAGATCAATGCAATCATTGCCAAAAAAAATATCAGAGATGACGCCTTTAATGTGCTGCATTTCACTCAGCCACCACAACGAAACCTATGATTTGACGACGATTACCGACAAGCACATGCAACTAACCAAGAGGCATACAAAGCGGCGCTGCGTAGAAGGACTAGAGTTGCTCACGACCTCTACTAAAAGGAAAGAGCATGAGAAGCGCGCGGTCGTTCCAGTTCTACCATAAGATAAAAAAAAAACATGCCAAAGACAAAAACCTCGAAACGAAGCCTGTGTGTAGAAACGAACAAGTTAACATGGTATAGAGTCGCTGTCGGTTCTAAGGATTTGGAAAGAGCATTTCTGTAGACGGTGTAACGGCGATGAAGAACCAAATATCGCTATCAGGCAGAATGAACCTTTCAACCTGGTCGCTGTAGAGTGTAGACCAACAATTCCGTCCACCCGACCCAGTAAAAGTGCAGATGCTTAAGTTCATCAAAGCTGCTCGAGCTCTTCAAAGCGGAAGGCGCTGACTTATTTAGGAGCATACACCAACTCATCTGTAAAATATGGTCGGACATTCATAGCCCGATGAATGAAACCTCAAATCTTCACACCCCAGCTGATCCTGGAAGAAACCCATGAGCTCCAGATCGATACACACCAATTTATCCATTTTAAAGCCGCATATGACAGCATCTATAGAGACGAGCTTGAGACTTTACCAGACGTTCTTCCTCAATCAATCAAGACAATATGATTTTTTTTTTAAAGTTTTGCAATGTTTTCCCATCATTATTAAACAATTAAGTTTCCAAATTGCGTAAGTAGAATTGACTCTTGTGCACAAGAACACAAGTATTCGGCATCTACTCTTGATCGAGAATAACTGAGAATGGATGACCCTCATAACTAGCATTACATCCCAAACGAACTAAGCGATGTTCAGTGTACTTGCTGATATTATTAGTTGAATTTGGTCGAATTAAAAGTTGTTGATGTTAATTGCGGGATCAGTGCTGGCGTGTAACTTGCGCGACAGCTGAGGCAATAGTATTGCGCGGGAATTATTCGCTTAGTAATGCGTTAAAACACTTTTTCCATTTATTGCGAAATTTCGAGTTGGGCGGCAACCTTGCACTTATTCTATGGCTAGTCTCCTGCTTATAGGTTACTAGTACAGATATATTTGTATATACACACCTCTTGATATAACACCTCTTGCACATGCTCTAGCCACCGCTTTCTATGAGTATATACAAAACTCTTGCTTGCACTTTTGATCTCATCCTTTAACTATGGCTCTTCTTTATTTCTATGGAGCCCGGCTTTCAAAGCACTGCTAACACATCCTTCACTACTTTCCAGCTTTTATCGAAGCTTGTCCACATTCCTGTGCTCTTATTTCGTGAGGAAAAAATTGCCGCCCTGAGCTGACGTGTGTCTGTTAAATTGTGCAAAATTATTGCAGTGATCCAGATTCACTTTAGAATCTTTTACTTGACATTTGAAGACTTTCCAGCATAGCTGGTAATCTAACTGGGTTTGATGTTCATTGCTGTAGTACTTAGATAAGTGACGCTCCTGCGTCAGGTTCTTAGAAAAGCATTCGTGAGTATTGAATCAAAAATAGGTCAAGAAAGACAAAGCATATGATGTCATAAGAAAAAAAAACACCTTTATCTACCTGTCTACATAGAGCGTATCAAGGCTCTCTTAGCTGTTTTGAACAAATGGTTCTCCGTGTCATCTTCGGTCTCAACTGCCTTGATGGAGTGTAGAGCAGTATATCTAACGAGATTAATATGGCAAGGTCTACACAAGTACTCTAAGCCGAAGAATCTCTAAATCCATACCGTATAGATTCCCAAAGATCACGCACGCAGTTGGAAAAGGACCTCTACTGATTCGGCGTATGTAAATGGAGGCAACTAACTTAGAATCGGACTGGCTGAAGAAGCATGGTGTATACCGCCTAGGACTGCCAAGATCGCACGTCAATGCGAAACTATTTCCTCCATAATAGTCATTCTATCCGCATTTCGATTTCCTCCATGAAAAGAGCTTTATTCTTGGTAAAGGGTGTTTTATTTAGAGTTATTCAAATTCAATATGAAATAAAGTACTTGAACCTAATGTTAATGTCTAAGGTATTAGATTTATTTAATAGATAATTTTATGCCACTATTGCTTAAATATAACACTGTGCAAATGCATGTCACCCTAGCTCGAATGAAGCGCAATTGTGAAGTCAAATTGACTTCCAAATCGTCCAACGTCCCTGGTTTATCGGCATAAACCAATGACTTCACATACCCCCAAAGTAATCTAAAGGTGTGAGATCACAAGATCGTGGGGGCCAGTTAACAGGTCCATAATGCGAAATTATGCGCTCAGCAAATGTTTCCCGCAATAAATTGATGATGTCGCGCGCCGTGTGGCATATTGCGCCATCTTATTGCAACCAAAGCTGTGTCACGTCAATGCCATCTAACTGAGGATCGAAGAAGTCAGAAATCATGTTTCTATAGCGCTCTCCATTGACGGTGATTCCACCAGCCCATTAAGCACACCAAACAGTGAGTTTTTATGGTTGTCAGGGCATCTCGATAAAGGCTTCTGGGTTTTCTCCACTCCAAATTCGGCGATTTGACTCGTTTACATATCCACTTAACCAAAAATGGGCCTCATCAGAGAACAAAATTTTGCGTTAAAAATGAGGATCAAGCTGAATCATGTTTTCGGCCCATTCACCGAACCTACGACGCGTATAATGGTCATGTGGTTTAAACCCTTGCACAAGCTGGATCCGTAAAATTTTCCACAAAGTGGATGGGCATAGCTCCAATTGCTGTGGACGATGGCGAATCTACTCATTCGGATTCTCCTCAACACTGCGCTCCACAACGGCAATAACTTCTTCTGTTCGCACTGTTTGTCGTCTTTAGGGATGCGTATTATTTATTAGAGTGTACGTGGTGCGAAAACAATTCATCGTGTTCCGAATAACATGCTCAGATGGACGATAATGTCGACCGTAAAATGGACGTAGCTCACGTTAAGTTTGGCGAATCGAACCCTGGTTTTCAAAATAATTTTGAATACGAGTACCTTGATCAATAGGTTCCCGGAATGTATTCAGAAAATTGGAAATACAAGTTTATTCATCTAAATCTATATTGTCCCCTTCAAAGTAATCGCCATCGACTGCAACACACTTATGCCAACACTTGATCCAATCCTCGACACATTTTTTTTATTCGGTTTTCGGTATGTCTATCAGTGCTTCCTGCGATTTTTCCATTACTTCCTCTCGGCTGCTGAAACTGAAACGCTTTCCCCGTAGTGGTTTTTTAACTCGATTGAACAGAATGAAGTCACAGGGAGCCAAATCAGGTGAATTCGGTGACTGTTGGATGGTATTTGTTGAATTTTTCGTCAAAAAATTACGAATAATGATGTCACTGTGCGACGGTGCGTTATCATGGTGCAAAATCTACGAGTTTTCTGCCCACAATTCTGGTCTCTTTCGGCGAATTGCTTCACGCAAAGGTCTCATTACGCCCAAATACTCGTAATACTGTCTGGCCTTCTGGCAAAAATTCATGATGCACTACACCGTTGTAATCCATGAAAACCGTGAGCATTGCCTTTTTTTTGACTGAAAACGACGTGGTTTTTTTGGTCTCGGCACATTTGGTGAACGCCATTCACTTGCCTGATGTCTGGATTGCGTGTCGTACTCATAAACCCACGTCTCGTCTCCATTAATAATCCTTTTGAACGAATGTGGGATCGGATTCAGCTAAATTTAATACTCGTACAAGTTCGTTGTTGTAAATTTAAATCCAGTTCTAAAATTGTAAAAAATCGCCAACACACACGATGATAGATGTACTCAAGCTATGATGCGAAGATTTAGAGAGAATGTCAACAACAGTATTCAAGAAAGAAGTCTGGGATGGTTAAATCGGGAGATCTTGATGGCCATGCCAAATCGCCAAAACGGGAGATTTTGCTACCAGGAAACGCTTCCTTCACAATATCCATTGCGGCTCGTGCTGTATGTGCGGTTGCACCGTCTTTTTGAAACCACATGTTCACCAAGTCCCGCTCATTAAATTCCGGTAGTGAGAAGTCCTTTATCATGACCCTGTAATAGTGACCGTATAGCCGATGGCGCCCCCAAAAAAATACGGCCCAATCACTCCTCCCGCATGAACGCCGCACCACTCAGTGGCTTTGAATGGATGTAACAGCTTTTTTTGCATCACACGCACATTTTCAATGCCACAGAAACGAAGATTTTGCTTATTGGCGTGACCGCTTAAGTGGAAATGCGCCTCGTCGCCCATGATGATTTTCGACACAATATCGTCCTCTTCGTTGCTGAAATTGAGGATGGCTTTATAGTAATTCATATGTGACTGTCGGTCAGGAGGCATTAACTGATGCAATGTTTGCATTTTGTACAGGAACATGTGTAAGTCTTTTACTAAAATTCGCTGTAGGGTCCGTCTGGTAATGCCCAATTGCGTGGCCGGTCGTCTGGTTGATGTTTTTTTTGTTATCAGCTACATCGGCAGCTACATCCGCGACATTCGCGGAAAAACGACCAGTCCGGTGGTGGCCACGCACTGCATATTCTCCTGTGGTTCCACTCTGTTCGAGTCGACCACCGACCGATTATTGGTCAAAAACATCGACACAATTATTCCACGCTCTTGCGGAGTATAGCGCTAAATTGCTTGTCTGTTTGTATACTTCAGCTGTCGACGCCATTTGCAAAAATTGATGTCCGGGGTGTCGATTTTTCACGATGCGACGATCCGAAAGGTGACTTGACTTTTGGCGGCAACTTTTCGTGATTGATGAATTTAATTGGAAAAATTACAAATCACTTGCACTTGACGGCTGTCACTCTTGCTGCGTGTGGTTGCTCGTAAGCGCTGTCACCCGTGCTTTCGTACGTACGAGTTGCGGTATGGGTTGTATGTGTGACATTTATGTTACGAGTATCTTATAAAAGCTCTATAGGATTCTTGGTTCAACATTTACTTCCGGGTATTTTTCAACAAAAGCGCATGTGAATTGAGTGGAGATATAGTAGTACTAACAAAGCCAATGAATGCATATCCCGCACGGAGTCATTTTTAGCTTTCTAGAGTTTTGAGATATTTGGTTATAACTCAGTCTAAGCCTGTTAATTGTTCTACGGGCCTAAGCCCAGAGACTTACAGTTAATATAATTTTTACGATAAAATATCTGTTTGAAAACTTTCGACCTTGCCGAGTTAGGCAGATTTACGATTTTTCTCCAACTTCGAAAGCTGGGAGTGAGAGAATTTTTCATAATAAGTTAATTTCACCTTCGGATGCCTTCCATTGATGACCGAAACAGCGGTGTTCGTGTTAAAGCATATCGGTTTCCCACCGACTCTTGGAACTTGCAATCGTAATCAGCAGCTGCAGGCACATGCATATGATCGTGTCAACACATGAACAATTTTCACACACTAATGCAACCTCAACCCGATATCAACAATCAAATGCAGGTTTATCTAAGCCAATGCGTCACGCCCATTCAATTATAGAATAATATTTATAAACAATAAATATTTATTTACGGCCTTGTATACATTATCTCTCAACAAATATTCTAATCTTGTACACATTATTGGTTAAGAAAATTACAATTTATGATTTTATAGATGGCATGTGACCTGTTATCTCTAAGAAATTACTGCATAAATTAAAGTTAATCAAACTATTTTGACTTTTTAAAAAAAATGTCGAGAAAACTGCCGTCCACTTTCTTTGAATGTAAAAATTCGACCAAAGACAAAAATGAATAATAACTTAAAGGTAATCTTCTTCCATGTATACGTTCCCACGTTCGCACTGGTGCTATATGCATCGTCAGCTAGTTAAGCCCATGCATGTACCTGCTACTGGCGGATGTCAGGTGCTGTATTCCGTCTGGAATGCGGTGTGTCGATTAAAGACGTGAGTAGATAGTATGAATGTGAACTTTTTGGGTGTTAACTCCTCCGACCTTAAAACTGAAAGCCCTCGTTCAACGTTGATATTTTGCGGAACTCTGGTGTATCCTCCAAGCTCGCTTCCATTTAAGGAGCTTGGACTGGACTTCCATGATGATCTGTTTTGTTTTTTCGGAATTTTTATTCCTCTGGCGTTTGAGTAGCCATTTTAGAACGATGACGGCTACTAGGTTAATTGGTAAGATTACCAGGCCTAAATTTGCTGCGACGCGGTGCTTGTTTTCTGTGTCCAACAGCTCGACCCGTTTCGAGTCATTCGTCATAAATTGCTTTATCATTTCTAAAGACAAAACCCCTTCAATTTTTCGACGACTGACTACAGGTTGCGATATGGATGGTAAGGGCTGATCACCGGTGACCTCGTGGGCCTTGTGGTGGCATATTGATGGCGAAGGATGTAGGTCCCGTTTATATTGATAGGTCCTCTATATTGGTTATGGAAAATAATGTCGCCAAACAACACTTCAACGGTAGGAACCTGTTGGTTGTTTCTGGTAGTACCTGGGGAGCTGTGCTGTATGCATCAAGAATTACTTATGTTTGCTATATTAGCATTAGAACAAATAGACAATACATTGTATAGTATAATTTGCATTTTTCGATAATCCCAAAAATGGCTTTTGTTTGTTTGAACAGTTTTGATTAGCATTGAATTACAGGATAATGAGTTCGTAGTTGGTAGGCTATAAAATGTTTGCCCACAGCGCGGGCGACGGAAATTTAGGGAGGAAAGAAGGACAGGTTATAATGACTAAAAAATGGAGAGCTCGGCAAGGCACTTCACAGGCGAGTTGTTCGGCTTAGGAACGAATCACGATATTTCAGAGTCCGTCCGAGAGTGCGCTTGAAGGTATACTGAAAAGCATTCATAGCGAGACGTGTGTTACGGTTAAAGGTTTGAAGGGGCGTAATGCTACTGGCGATTTCTATGGAACACTGGTGGTGGAAATAGCCATAAAACAAAGTGAGACACGAGACATTTCGTCGGTGTTCGAGGATGTCAATTGCCTGAGTGATATTGGTATCAGCTATGAGTTCTATCGCACGGTTTTGAATCCGGTCTAGCAGATGCAGAGATGTTTTAGGCGCACCTGCTTAGATGTGAGCATTGTACTCCAATTTTGGGTGGATACTCTTATATTGAGGCCAGATCAGAAGGGGAAAAGTATTTCTTACATCGTTTGAGGAAGCCTAGACATTTCGCAGGATTTTTGGCGACATTCAATATGTAGTCATCCCAACGTAAGTTTTCATTGACACACTTACCGAGAATGGAAAGTTTATCGGTTTCGACGATGCATGGATAATGGATGGGCATTTGAATTTCGCTTTAATGACAGCAGACAGCATTGAGTTTTGGAAGCATTAAATTCCACTCGGTTGATAAATCCCCAATTGGTTATGTTGTTAATATCGGAATTTAATGAGCTTAACATAGGTTGCCGTTCCCGTTCTAAAACCGAAGAGCAAGGACGTGAGTCCGGGAACGAATATGAAAAGCAGAGAATACTGTCGTCAGCAAAGGAGTATATTGGATTAGAGGTAGCAGACAAGAGATGGTTGATGAAAATTAAAAAGAGTGTCGGAAACAGAACGGAGCCTTGGGGCACACCAGCTTTTATTTTGTGAATATCAGACTTGAAACCATCCAAGACAACTTGAATTGAACGTTCTGAAAGGTAGAATGGATTAGAAACATTGAAGGAAAGAGTCGTCAATCCCAAATGCACGCATATTCGACTAAACTACGTCAAATGCTTTAGAAATATCAAGTGCAACTATCTTGCTTTCATCAGATTGATGTGTGGTTTGATTCCACTTGTCGGTGAGACATGCCATCAAACCACCAGTGGACCTGTTCCTACGAAAACCATATTGCTGGTCATTAAGAAGTTTTCGTGTTTCGAGATATTTCATGAGCTGACGGTTTATCAGCGTTTCCATGAACTTGGAGAGAAGGGACGTAAGTGCAATGGGTTCGTAGGAGGAGATAGAAGAAAATTCGCCTTTTTTAGAGACGGGATGGACAAATGCTGTTTTCCATCTGCTCGGAGAGAGTCCTAAAGAGTAGGATTGATGAAAAAGCTTACGCAGTGGTTTTGCTAGCGTGGAAGAACACCTCTTCAGAAGAACGGGAGATATACCATCTGGACCAGCGGATTTATGCATGTTGAGATCTTTAAGTACTCTTGCTACTACACGAGTGCGAAAGTGGATTTGTCCCATTGAAAATTCGACGCACTTAAGTGTAGGCGGAGACAGCACAATCTGGAAGAGTTGAGCTGGCCGCAAAGTGTGCAGCAAGCAGATTGGCCTTATCCAAAGAGCTGACAGCTGGAACATCATTGTAAATGAGCGTTGGGATGGAGGATGAGGCAGAATTTCTAATATTTTTGACGAACGACCAAAAGTTTTTACTACCTTTGGGACATTGCAGTATTTTTTGCCTCAGTTTTTGGTCGCATTGGAATTTTACACGTTTAAGAAAGGCATTGCAGTCATTTCTGGCTCGTTGGAACTTTTTCCGATTTTCCTCTGTCGGATTGGTCTTGTAGGACCGAACCCTGACAGCCTCTTTATAGCTCGAGTCGTACCATGCCTTTTCGTTTGGTTTGATACTCTTTATCAGATGAGGGATAAAGCATCGCATTCCAAAGAGAATAGTTTCTGTGATCATGTCAGCAGTGGCATCCACGTCGTTATAGAGGAAACACAACGACCAGTTAAAATTCCTAAAGAAGCTGTTAAGTCCGCTCCAATTGGCTTTCTCGTATTGCCATATGGTTCTTTTAGGAATCTTTTCTCTAATTGTGTGGTGGGTGTACGAGAATTTAGCTGATATGACATAATGGTCCGACGAGCCTAGAGGGGAAAGCACTTTAACAGTGTACTTATCAAGGTGGGAAGTTTAAAACAAGTCCAGGGTGTTGGCGGTATGACTATCAACGTCTAGAATTCGTGTGGGCTCATTTACAAGCTCAGTTAAATTATTTTCCGTAGCGAAGATCTCAACACACCGTCCTTGGGGTGTTGTCTGTCCAGAATCTCGAAGCCACCCAGAATTGTGTATATTGAAATCGCCCGTAATCACGTTTTCAGTGTGAGGATACAGGGATACAATTCCTCGTATTGAGTCAGACAACGCATCAAACTCGTTCAGAGTTGAATTGCTGTCCAGTTTGGGGCTTCTGTAAATGAAGCAGTAATGGATAATTGGCTTACGGAGATGGAATTTTAACCGCACAAAATTGAATTCCGGGTTGGAACAGGGACTACATTGTGGTGGAATTTGGTTAGCAACATCAATACGCACGTAAATGGCGAGATCGCAATTTTTACATCTGCGAACTTTCAAGCCTCGTGTATAGCTACAAAAGAAATATTATTTTATCTGAGGATGTTTTGCATAATATTAATTTCGGTATCTAACAATACATATATATGAATTTATAATATTAGCTTTCGCCCAATATATGGCATACAATATTTTACAATTCTTTTTCTTTTTGTATAATTTCGGGTTTTATTTTATTTTCTTGATATTTAATTTATTCTTTCCATACGTAAGCTATCGTTTTAATTATAAATTGATTATTATTTTTTCTTGATACACTACTAATTTTATTTGATAGGACTGCATTTTCGCGGTGATCCAGGTTACCAGCAATCCACATCCATACGCTGCCAGTAATGGATCTCTTATTCCTTTTATTAACCTTCAACCTATTCAAGTAACTTTTAATGAGTATATTCTCGTAGGATAGGATTGGATGTATATGGACTCACTGTTGACCCCAGGAAACGTTTAAAGGACAACGACCTTCGTATGTGAACGTGGAATGTTGGGACCCTTAACAGGCCACATGTAGCCGAACAATTAGCAGAGGCACTTGACTGCTATCACTCAGATATTACCGCCATCCATAGAGCGCGATTGGATGGGCTGGACATACGAAGGATGAAAAATTCTGATACATGCTATGGTGATTGCTATACGGAAAAAGAACAGCGCTTATTCGGATGGGCATTTCCCATATCCGGCAGAGTTTGGGCAAGAGATCTTGAGCTTACGGCATGTGAGCAAGCATCAAGGCTATATTCGTTAGCAAAAGCCTAATATGTTCCCACGCCCTTACGGAAGACAAGGACGCTACTAAAGAACATGTCCTTTACAAAACATATGAGCAATGTCTGAAGTATGAAATTAAAATCGTACTAGGCGATTTGAATGCCGCGACAGGAAAGGAGGGCATCTTTGGTATGACATTGGTAAATATAGTCTACACGACACCACATTTTAAACTTATTGACTATGCGGTGGGACGAAATATTGCTATAGTAAAAACACAGTTTCCTTACTTCAATATACATAAGGGGATATGGCGGTTTCCTTTCAATAGACCTAAGGCACGCCTCCAGTATTCTGGACGTCTGGATCTTCCTCGCAGCCAACATTGGCTCTGATTGCCACCTTGTTGCAGCTAAGGAGCGAATGCGGATTTCCCAAGTGCTGCAACAAAGACGAATCACTGTGAATAGTGATAACGTAGAAAGAGACGCCGGTACTGATGTGCTGAGTTTCACCCGATCGCCACCAAGAAATCCCTCATTTAATGAAGAACGAGGGGAAAAACATGCAGCTAATAAGGAAGCGACGAGAACAGGAGACGGGAAGAACATCGGCTTCCACAGAATACGAAAAGATAGCACGAGAAGCGGGCGATCAGAGATATTGAGAGTTTGCACTCCATGAACAACGTATGGAAGTTTTACTAAAAGATTAAAATAAGGCATCAAGGCAAGAAGGCCCTTAGAGAAGCCTGTAGAGGTGGAGAAGGAAGCTTTGTAATAGAGAAGAGTGTATGCCTGATGAATGCAATCTCTGCGCCGTATAACCGATCCACAAAAAAGGAGACCCCCTCAACTCCCCCAAATATAGACGGATAAGTCGCCTCAACATCGGATACAAGATCTTATCCTCCATATTGTGTGAACGTCAGAAACTCTTACCCAACAACCGGATTGGTCCCTATACTGGTTTCAGACCAGGGAAATTCACAATCGACCAAATCCTCACACTCCCGCAAACCCTGGATTAAACTCAACAAGTCAAAATCGATACAAACTATCTTTTCATCGATTTTAAGGCCGGATATGACAGGAGTTGTAGAGACGAGCTATACATATATGTATAGTGTTGGCATCTCTGCCAAGCACGCCCGTCTGCGCAGAATGACGATTGATAAAGAGCACTGTTCCGTCAAGATCGGTAACGACTTAACCGAGAACTTTGATGTCAAAGAAGGTTTTAGACAAGGTGAACGAATTCTGTGGAACTCATAAGCAAAAAGTGCAAGCAATCTTACAAGAGTCTGAAGAATTTTTAGAATACGCCGATGATATTGACATAATTGGAAAAACTCAGCGGAAGCTGCCAAAATGGGCTTAGCGGTAAATTAGGGCAAAACGAAGTACATGCTGGCAACAAGAACGGACACACAATATCGTCGAATTGAACAGAACATCGCAGTGGATAGCTATAATGTAGAGGTAGTAAGGGACTTTGTCTACCTTGGCGCTGATATAAATATCTGGCAACAACACTTAGCAGAAATAAAACAAAGAATCACTTGCCAATCGCTGTTTCTTCGGGCTAAGTAGGCAATTGAGAAGTAAGGTTCTATCATGAAAAAACTAAGAAGACTCTATACAAGACCTTGATCATCCCAGTCCTACTTTTATGGCGCTGAAGCACGGACTCTATCGAAAGCGGATAAAGATATCCTCAGTCGTTTCGAGAGAAAAATCTTTCGAAAAGCATTCGGTCCCATTTGCATGGACGTGCCTTGGAGGATATGTAGAGCGAATGCACACCAATGCTCTGGCCCGCATAGTCTTCCAATCTAACCCCGAGGGACAACGTAGTAGAGAACTAATTCAAGAACGTTTTGCTTGGCCTAGCTTGAGAGCTGACTGTGATAAGTTTAGCAAAGCCTGCATAGATTGTCAACGAGCAAAAGTAAACCGCCCCAACAGAACACCAATAGCAACATACCAAATTACAGATCAACGTTTTACCCACATTAATATGGAATACTCGTAGTTGGCCCATTGCCTTCTTCGAAGATCGATATTTTCTTATATAAGATCATGTGACACCAAACACGTACTACCGATGGTTTTGTCAGATTTCCGATCTCTTTTTGAAGAAGATATGAAACCGGCAGAATTGTTTGATATTTCACGAAAAATGAGGATTTCGCAGAACAATTCAAATCCAACATGTCGAAAATCAAGCCAACAGAAACATCTCATCACACCAAACAAACAGTTTTCGTCCAAAAATCATTGAAGGAATGTACCCATGTTTTTGTCAGACATGACAACGTTCGGCAGCCGCTTCAGCTATCTTACGATGGTCCGTACGAGGTTTTGAAAAAATATGATAAATATTACACTATTGAAATCAACAATCGAAAGACAGAAGTATCCATTGACAGACTTAAAGGAGCATATTCTATTTCAACTCAGGATATGCCTCCACCAGCTGATACTGAAGTTACGGCGTACTTATTAAGAGGGGAGTTTTGTAGCTGACTTTATGATTCTTAACGTTAGTTGGCAAGTAAACTTCCAAAGCAGTCGTTGCAGCGAAAACCAACGATTTTATTTCTTACGATGTTCAGTATCCCGAGGTTTTTTGGTGGTCCCTTCAAATGCTCCTCTTCCATGAGCTGAACTCATCTAGATCGTCTGAGAAGCTTCGGATGCTACGAACTACTCGTAGGTATGTCCGGAATGCTATCCAAGTCTGACAGCCTATTTCGGTACTCTGGGGGTATACCCTGATTGTTTGCGGTAGCCGGGGATTTAATGTGAGTGTATTTTGCATGACACTGAATGAGCTACTATGGAAGTTATAAGTGCTTCTAACGCAGGAGTAGATTGGGGTAAACCCAAATCATTTTGGTTTTGGGACGCACGTAAGGGATAATTTGGATCGTGGGTTTGGGTAGAGGTCTAAGGGGTGTTGTTAGTGATAGCTAATCAGCGATTGGCTGATTAGCTGAATAGGTATTCTGAGCGGCTCCCGCTTCAACTTGTCCTCTGGTTAAAACTATTTCTTAATATATTACAATTTTAATTAAAGTCAAAAACAAAAAAGAAATATTTAACGTAAGGTTCTTTTAACTTTACTTAAAACGCCGCTCGATGTTAACAAAATTTCTTTTAAATTTTTGATTTATCACTTCAAGTATAATTTTAATTTTCTGATAATTTTTCTGTTGACTAACTGCCAATAATTCACTTCTTGCTTAAAGTTTTTCCTTTTGAAATAGGGAGATTAGTGGGTTTAACACGCGCAACTAGCACTATTTAAGGGCTATACCAACGCAGCGAATTTATTTACGGCTGTGGCCGCACATTGGGCGCCAATTAAAGTCAATTAAATTATTTTAACTTTTTTAAAAAATAGACTTATGTCAAAAATGAATAATAACTTAAAGGTAATCTTCTTCCATGCATATGTTCCCACGTTCACATTGAAGCTATGTGCATCGTCAGTTTCTTGAGCATGTAGCTGTTACTGGCGGATGAATGGAATGTGAGGTGTCGATTAAAGATGTGAGGAATGTGAACTGTTTCGGTGTTAACTAATGTAAGCATAGATTTTAAAACAATAAAGTTAGTATGAAAAGGGCATTGAAAGAGTAATCTTTAGTTTTTCTACTCATTTCTCCGCTGTGCAACGGGTTCCAGTACCAGTTGCGACGCTATCTACATAAGCCACTGGTGTTGTACCTGCAGCTAATTTTTTTATTTTTAAACTACGCGTTCGACTTGGCAGCTCGCATTACACATACAAGCGCTGACGTCAAAAAATTAACTCACTTGTCACTTTTTCTGCATTTTGGCGGTGGATATGATTTGAACTCATATCCTCTTGTTTACGAACTTAACCAGTGGACCACACCACCACCAGTCGTATATTCTTAACAAATCTGCATTCAAGACACTCTGTGTTTGAATTCATAAGCAGTGTTTCGTATTTCATGTCAAAGTCGTCATGCGTTGTATCGACTGTAGGAGGAGTAGTAATTCTCAAGTTAAGAATGGAAAAATGTAAGAGCCGATTGGGAATGGGGTGGTTCTTTGTTTTTAACAAAATTTTGCATAAACATGGTAAAATGCTAATGGTTCTAACGGTAGTATAAGATTAATTAAACGATTGGGTACCCCTTTCACACCAGTTGAACTAGTATATAGGTTGTTAGTAACCTTTTTTTCGGTAACCAGTTTTAAAGCAACCGGCCTACAAGTAGGTGGGCTAGATGTTACAATCAAGTTTAAGCCAGTTTTATCGGGACAATTTCTCAGAAAATAAATCATCAACGACATTAAGATTCAAGTTATACTTAACATAGTTTGCACCTATATTGCAAGAGATACCGATTCGAGCTTCCAGAGATTTTTGAATCAAAGTGATGTAACTTGGAGGCTTAATAAATTATTTTATTGTAGTAGTACGGATGTCGAATTTAGCATACGGGGGCATTGTTATACTTTCTCGTATAAGCAGCCCAGTTAGAACGTGCTGAATTGTATTTCCAATTGCAATTTGTAATTAAGGCAATATTTTTACGCATAAACCAATTACAAATTTAGTGCGTACCTGCACGGCGCGGCGCTTAGTAGTGAATACGGCTTTGTAAAGCTATGGCGTTCAAATTCGAAAAATGAAGAAATGAGAAAAGTCATTGTGAATTTTCTATATTTGAAGATCATGGAAAACCTAGTAGAATTACAATCGTTGATAATTTGGAATCCAAAAACAAAACTCTAAATCTTCGAGCTAAAGAGCTCGAAAGTAGTTTCTTAATAAATCTTCGGGATTCAATACCCCGTACTTATTAAGGGACGCTGGTGTAACATGGAAGGCTCGGGACAAAGTTGTCTCTACTTGACTATACTTTGTATGCCCAAAGGTGATTTCTTTTCCTTTAACTCACCTAAAATGAGTTCAATGTCATTTCTAAAGCATTGCTTTGGCTTTGTCTTGTAGAAACAATTGTTGGTGGCATTATGCTAAGAAGGTTCTATGCGGGCAACATAAACAGATGCAAGGTAATAAACATTTGGTAACCAATTGAGCTTCAATGATGTAGCACAACGCACTTTCTTGAGAAATTAGCATATAATGCATGACCAGATAGCAATGTTATATTTCACCAGCTGTCAAAGCTACCAATGACATCCAACTGTCAAAATATTCAATCAGGTTTGCCATTTTATCATTCATCATGCATGTCGAATGTGTGGAAATTATTACGCCGTAACTTCAGTATCATAAGCAGTGTTTCGTATTTCATGTCAAAGTCGTCATGCGTTGTATCGACTGTAGGAGGAGTAGTAATTCTCAAGTTAAGAATGGAAAAATGTAAGAGCCGATTGGGAATGGGGTGGTTCTTTGTTTTTAACAAAATTTTGCATAAACATGGTAAAATGCTAATGGTTCTAACGGTAGTATAAGATTAATTAAACGATTGGGTACCCCTTTCACACCAGTTGAACTAGTATATAGGTTGTTAGTAACCTTTTTTTCGGTAACCAGTTTTAAAGCAACCGGCCTACAAGTAGGTGGGCTAGATGTTACAATCAAGTTTAAGCCAGTTTTATCGGGACAATTTCTCAGAAAATAAATCATCAACGACATTAAGATTCAAGTTATACTTAACATAGTTTGCACCTATATTGCAAGAGATACCGATTCGAGCTTCCAGAGATTTTTGAATCAAAGTGATGTAACTTGGAGGCTTAATAAATTATTTTATTGTAGTAGTACGGATGTCGAATTTAGCATACGGGGGCATTGTTATACTTTCTCGTATAAGCAGCCCAGTTAGAACGTGCTGAATTGTATTTCCAATTGCAATTTGTAATTAAGGCAATATTTTTACGCATAAACCAATTACAAATTTAGTGCGTACCTGCACGGCGCGGCGCTTAGTAGTGAATACGGCTTTGTAAAGCTATGGCGTTCAAATTCGAAAAATGAAGAAATGAGAAAAGTCATTGTGAATTTTCTATATTTGAAGATCATGGAAAACCTAGTAGAATTACAATCGTTGATAATTTGGAATCCAAAAACAAAACTCTAAATCTTCGAGCTAAAGAGCTCGAAAGTAGTTTCTTAATAAATCTTCGGGATTCAATACCCCGTACTTATTAAGGGACGCTGGTGTAACATGGAAGGCTCGGGACAAAGTTGTCTCTACTTGACTATACTTTGTATGCCCAAAGGTGATTTCTTTTCCTTTAACTCACCTAAAATGAGTTCAATGTCATTTCTAAAGCATTGCTTTGGCTTTGTCTTGTAGAAACAATTGTTGGTGGCATTATGCTAAGAAGGTTCTATGCGGGCAACATAAACAGATGCAAGGTAATAAACATTTGGTAACCAATTGAGCTTCAATGATGTAGCACAACGCACTTTCTTGAGAAATTAGCATATAATGCATGACCAGATAGCAATGTTATATTTCACCAGCTGTCAAAGCTACCAATGACATCCAACTGTCAAAATATTCAATCAGGTTTGCCATTTTATCATTCATCATGCATGTCGAATGTGTGGAAATTATTAAAAAATATTATGGAATGCCGGCTCAGTTGCAAATACGCAAAGTGGATTTCGGCGCGAGGTCGGTCGCACCATGGCTTCAGTGTGCAAACAATTCATCACACCGTGCAAAAGTTTTAGCGTGAGTACACTCTTTTGGATCTTTAACCACCAGCCAGACAGAGATTGGTACGAAATGAAGAAAACATAGCCGCCGTAGCGGCCAGTATTGAAGAAGACCCAGAAATGTAATTCGGCACAGATTAGCTGAATTGGGCATCACCAGAGAGTCACCCCGGCTTATTTTGCGGGGTGCGTAAGAATTGTAGCCGGACGACCATAGAGTCCGCTAATTCAGCGCCGAAAATATTCGCCCGAGATTTTTGCCAAAAAATCATCTTCTCGGACGAGGCCCATTTTTGGTTCAGTGGATATGTCAACAAGCAAAATTGAAATTATTGGAGCGAACACAATCCACAAGTATAAGGCCAAGCATCTATGCATCCATCAAGATTGATTGGGAAAGGAGACACCGTTACCGTTTATGGTCTGTGGTCAGAGCGCGACAATATCGAAATATCCGAGCTGTGGTTCCAACAAGAGACGCTACATGCCATACAAGCGACGCAACGGTCGAAGTTCTGGAAGAGAAATTTTCGGACTGTTTCACCTCACGGCGGGCGTTCATCAGTTGGCTGGGACTACGCCAAGTCCTTGGTCTATGCTAACAAGCCAACCACTTTGGACGATCTCGAAACTAACATTCGATACGCTATTACCGGAATAACGCCAAACATATTGGACCAACCGCTTGAAGCTCTGCCAGCAAAGCCAAGGCGACCATTTAAACGATGTGCCATTCCACACATAATGGCATGAATGTAGCTTCAAAATACGGCCAGCATCAATTTTATATCTCACGCTGTTGTTGCTTTATTTAAATTTGGTCACCTTATTACTACTTCATTGCATTTCATTTCATTTTCATTTACAAATTGTACATTAAGATTCAAAATCTTTTTTGGCACTTCGAACTATCAATTGTACTCCATTATGGAACAAGTGTGGGGCAAAAGTAATGTCATAATATGAATGTGCCATAAATTCTGCAAGTGACGTCAAGTGTCATTGTGCTTTGACATTTATGTTGTAGACAGAGAGGGAATTAGTTGACAACAAGCAATGGAGCAATACACATTGTTTATTTGACCAATTTCGTATCCAAAATCATAATAAGCGACGAAGCCCATATCCATTTAAGTGGTTATGTGAATAAAAACAATTTGCGTTTCTGAGGCACGGAGAATCCACGTGAAATGTTCGAAGAGCTACTGCAGCCCCTCAAAGTAACTGTTTGGTGTGGTATTTGTAGTGAAAAAGTGATTGGCTCTTATTTTTTTTTGAGGACGCCGACGGCACCACCACAGCCATATCTGATAAGCGCTACAGGCAGATGTTAAACGAGTCTTTTTTTGTGCCGCAAGTTGCTGAATTGGGTCTTGCGCATTATTGGTTCCAACAGGACGGAACAACTGGTCACACAGCTTGGGTAACGATGGAGATTTTGAATCAGCCGTGTGATTTCCCGTTTTGGCGATTTGAATTGTCCGGCCAGAACGCCACAGCGCCAGACTTCTTCCTTTGGGACTTTTTGAAATTTCGCGTATACTACAATAAACCACAAACCTTGCAAGTTTTGAAAGCCAACATTGAAAAAGAAATTATCAATTTAGAGCCAGTTATTTTGAGAGCAACAAACAGGGCTTAATTTTTTCCATTTTTAACAAAATGGCAGCCAATTCACATTATGACATTACATTTGCCCAACTTTGAACAAATAATTTCTTAATAGGTACATAGGTTGTAACGGATATAAGGTAAACGAGTTAAAAAGTAAAGGCAATAGGAAGGGAAAAGAAATGAACAGATAAGGGAGCGGAGATAGGTTTAGGTTTCCTGTGATAGTGTAGAGAGGTTTAGGGTTCATGTGATAGTGTGGAGGCTTGTGTGTGACGGTAGGGAATGCCATAGCAGGAGAGGAATTTAGATCCTTGCATCGAGCGGGGACGAGGCTAAGAGTTCTTGGCGATCGACAAAAAATAACCCTGTTATAAAGGAGTCTTTCAAACGTAGTTTTCTTTTAAATAAAACATGTAAATACTTAGATTTTTTCTGGTGCATTTATTTTTATAAAAATATGGCTCTTAACTATTATGTGATTATGTGTGGAAAATAATATCATTTAAATGTCCACCACGAACACGTCTACAGGCTCTCACACGAACATCAAAATTTTCAAGAAATCACTCACACATTACAGCATTTAGTTGTTGGCTTATCCACATAGACTTTATTTAAAAAAAAAAAAAACCCCAAAGAAATTAATCTAATGGCATTAGACCGCATGATCTACTAAAGGTGGTCATCGTGAAATTGGTTGATAGCACGTGATGTAGCGCCATTCTGTTGAAAATAAAGATTGTCTGTGTCCATCTCTTCAATTCGAGGCCACAAAAAATCCTCTCTCATTTGTCTATACTCGTAGTACTCTCCATTGACAGTGACAGGCCTTGCATCTTCGAAGAAAAATGGACCAATAATTCCACTAGCCCAAAAGCCACACCAAACAGTACATTTTATGAATTGGGCTTCATCACTAAAGAAGATTTTCCGTAAAAAACCGGCATCATGTTTTAACCCCTTACCGCATACGAAAGCAAATTTTCAGGAAGTGTACAAGGCGAATGACATCATTGGCTCAAACCACGAACTGGAGAGTCGAGTCCTGGTGCACAATTTCTGCCTTCGAAATGAAATTGTGAGCTTGGGTTTCACCCAGTTCAGTGACGAGAATATGGCAAATAATGTCATCGCCGACGATAGGGTATTACCGCCGTTCATTTCGAAGGTTGAGCTCCAAACGATCTTCGAATCGCTTAGAAGCAAGAAATCAGTATGAACCGATGAAATACCGAACATTGTGCTTCGACATCTCCCACTAGAAGCGGTGGACATTTATACCACCCTGTTTAATAATGCAATGAATAATGCACATTATCCAGCGCATTGGAAAACTGCGGTGGTACATCCCATTCCCAAAAGGAATAAAGATACTTCCAACCCGGCGAATCTCCGCTCGATAAGTCTTCTTCCAAACATCAGAAAGGTTTTCGAGAAGGTGATCAATAGAGTCCTGACTAAGTGGGTTGTGGACAAACATATAGTTCCGGATAATCAATTCGGTTTCAAGGCGGGGCATGATATCATTCATGCTGCGTCTAAACTGGTTTCTGATATCCAATGGAACAAAGGCAAGAACCAGTGCACTGGTGCCTGCCTGATTGACTTGGAGAAGGCCTTCGATACCGTATGGTTAGAAGGACTCTTATTCAAGCTGGACAGGTTGGGCATTAGTAAACCACTGCTGTATATTCTTTTTGATATGCTCTCCAGTAGACAGTTCATCGTGAAGAATGGCGATGTGACTTCTGCTGGAACATTTAACATTAAAAACGGTCTGCAACAGGGTGCGGTAAATTCGCCGATCCTATTCAACATTTACACAAGTGATCTGATAGATTCACTTCACCATGCCATAGCGTACGCAGACGACTTAATCGCGTACAGATCAGGTCCAAAGATTGAGGTCATTAACATACTTATTGGAAGTTGAAAACCAACTTCCAGAAATCTGTTTAGGACGCCTTTGTCTGGGGCCTCTAGGGATACCAGAAAGAATTGGCGAAAGTTCTCTATCATCGGACAACATGGACAGCCACTTGCTTGTCGAAATGTAGTCAGATACCTTGGGATCTGTATTTTAACAAACATATAGATGTTGCTCTGGCCAGAGCCAGAGGTGATTTTGCCCTTACAAAAAGACTGTTTTATAACAGCCAACTCGATGCGGGGGTGAAGGTAATCTGTTACATGGCCCATGCTTGTATTTGGGTGTCCCGTGTGGTTCAACATGAGAGCAAGTTTATTGGAAAAGATTCGGGTATTTGAGAGGGCTTGTCTTACGACTTGTCTTCGCTTATACAGAACACCAGAGTCTGAGTACATAAAATTCTATCCTAATGAGGTCTTGTACAATACGGCGAACCTGATAAGAGTGGACAATTTCATCATTAAGTTGACTCGAAGGCACATTGCGAGAGCAATGACCTCATCGAACAACCTGATCTCAGGGGCTTACTACCCCAATTATACTCGTATGTATCACGAGAGAGCTCGCCTTGACGGCTTTATTCCTCCAGAAGCGTTCCTCTATCTAGATAGTAAAGGTCTGATCCAGGACAGTTTGGCGGTGTCGCTAATCTTCCACGTCGCTCGAACAGCTGCGGACAGGCGACTCAACTACGACAGAGACGTCGCACACGGCAGTGCGGAGCGTCTCCGGTTGAGTAGGGCGGTAGGGAGTGGCGACATGAGGGATGTTGCTCAGCAGCACCAGCAATTTCAGGCCGGCTTATATAGTTTTAGGTAGCATTAAGTTAGATTTAAGTAAAAAAAAAAAATATATACATGTGCATATATTTATATATTAAGTATATATATATTATGTATATATACATATATATTAAATATAAGTAGGTTAAGTAGATTAAGATTTATTCTTAGGTAGTTTGTAAGTGTTAGTTTTAAGTTTTATAATAAAGTAAAAAAAAAGGTCATGTTACTAAGTTTTTGTTAAAAAATGTTTTCTTAGTTTTAATAATGAATAGAGATAGTATAAACATGTAACGTAAGATTCGTCGAAGGACATAGTTTAAGTCTTAGGTTTAACTTAGAGTTCCCGCAGAATAAGATAATTTTAAGTTAATTTAGCTAATTTTTAAGCGTTTTTTTTGTCTAGCATGTAAGAATTAATTAATGAATGAGAAGAAAAATGCATATAAACTGGAACTACTTAACTAGCTTTCATTGTTCTTAATTAGCTTTTCACTATCTTATAAGATATTGTATCTTAAAGTGTACAAGCATTACAAACAAATAAATAAGTAAATAAATAAAAAATAAATTAAAAAATAGGATCATGTTTAAAGAAAGTATTCCACCTTGATCAAAAAGTTCCCGCACCACACCACCGTGTGTCGCTCCCATTATTCCGATTTGAGTTCTGTTTTTTTTTTGTTAAGTTAGTAAATCTGTTGTTGACACATTCTCCAAATCTTAGGGTCATAACTTGACATTTTCAAAAGAGTACATCTCTGTGTGTGGGCGATTTTTTACAATTTTAGAAATGGATTTAAATTTGAAACAACAAACTCGTACTCGCATTAAATTTTGCGTAAAAAACGGATTTAATGGTGCGCGAAACTTGGAAATGTGGAAAAAGTGTTTCGGCAACGATTCTTTAAAGAAAACGGCCGTTTACCAGTGACACGAGCGGTTCATAAGTGGTCGTGATCAATAGAAGATTATGAACGCAGTGGCGGACCATCGACATCGAAAATCGACGAAAACATTGATGAAGCAAAAGAAACGTTGGTCAATACCCGCAATATAAACAATCAGAAGGATACCGGAGGACTTTAACATTGCCTATGAATCCGTCCAAGACATTTTGGTTAATGGTTCGGGTTGCCGTCATGTAGCAGCAAAGTTGGTGCCAAAAGACCTCAATTTCATCCAAAAAAGAGACCGTGTTGACGCCGCAAAAGAGATGATTTGCGAGACTGAATCCGATCCCACATTCATCAAAAGCATCATTACTGGAGACGAGACGTGGGTTGGGTTTATGAGTACGACGCACAATCCAGACATCAGGTAAGTGGATGGCGTTCACCAAATGAGCCAAGACCAAAAAAACCACGTCGTTTTCAGTCACAAAAGAAGGCAATGCTCACGGTTTTCATGGATTACAACGGTGTAGCGCATCATAAATTTTTGCCAGAAGGCCAAACAGTAAACGAAGAGTATTACGAGTATTTGGGCGTTATGAGACGTTTGCGTAAAGGAATTTGCCAGAAGAGACCAGAATTGTGGACAGAAAACTCGTGGATTTTGCACCATGATAACGCACCGTCGCACAGTGCCATCATTATTCGTAATTTTTTGACGAAAAATGCAACAAATACTCGTACCATCCAACAGCCACCGAATTCACCTGATTTGGCTCCCTGTGACTTCTTTCTGTTCAATCGAGTTAAAAAACCACTACGGGGAACGCGTTTCAGTTTCAACAGCCGAGAGGAAGTAATGGAAAAATCGCCAGAAGCACTGATGGACATACCGAAAACCGAATATAAAAAATATTTCGAGGATTGGATCAAGCGCTGGCATAAGTGTGTTGCAGTCGATGGGGATTACTTTGAACGGGACAATTTAGATTTAGATGAATAAACTTGTATTTCCAATTTTCTGAATATATTCCGGTAACTTTGATCAAGGAAGTATAAGTAAATAATTTTTTTCCTCAGTTTGATCTCATCATTTAAGGTTAAATAAACACATTTTCGCAAAAAAATTTTTTCTGTTTTATCTCCTTAATAATTCATGCTGTAAGGGGCTAACAACCAATTGACGAAAGTACTATGTTAATTGTGAAAATGGTTAAAATTGTACATGTGTCTTCTTCACAAATGTCAAAGATGACATAGGTAGCGTTCAGAAGATATTCACTACTGACATCTAGGCGCGACTTTTGAAAGACCATTTATAAGCAAGATGAGTGTTGATAATGAATAATTTTGTGTGATATATGTATTCTGGCAGGGTATATCCGAGTTGCCTCCTAACGTGTAGAGAGATATGTTCATGTCTTTGAACTTTGAACATCAAAGTTATTGTAAACAACTTCAGCGTTAGTTATTAAAAGTAAAATCAACGCTATACCAGCTTTTGTCGTGTCCACTTGGAGTCTGAAATGCGCACTGAGTCACAAGTTAGGTGGACATCCGTAACTGCAACCAACGACAGAGTTCGCGTCGTTATACCCAGACAAACTACGATTTATTGTACAGCCAAAACTAGTGTCGGATTCTACTACTTTGAATTTATTATTATAAAGATACATGCAATACATTCAGATTAATTTTTTTTTGAATTGATATTGGAATCACCTGAGACCAATGGTTAAACCCTTCATTCAATATTGGAAAATCAATAATTCTTGGAAAACCACTCTTACGAGTATTGCCAACTGTTGTTAGAAACGTTGGTAAAAAAATCATAAATTACTTTTTTTTACCTGCTGCATGTTTTCTCAAGTATCATAAAATCTGTGGGCTTTTGTGCAAACTTGATGATGATTTCTTTTTCATTATTGTTACTTTCATAAGAAAAAAATAGTAAAACGTTAAGTTAATTAGGCATTTTCCGGAGAAAAGTGACCTCAAAATCAAAAATTAGCGTAGGCAATGAAAATGGATCAGGATTAGAAATTGCATATCTAAAGACTCAAAGAAGATATCAACTTTATTTAAACGCCGTTATAAAGGCTAGTATTTTTTCTAAGAACAACGTTCTACAGGAGTTTCTACCATTAGTACTAATACAGCAATTTCCGTTTACATGGGTCAGGGTACACTAAAGTAAGCCTATTCTTAAATTTTTGATAAATGCAGTCAACATTAGAGATATACCCTTACTGTAGAACGATTTTTTTCGCTGAATATACCCGAGAATCATTTCCCAAATTTTTGTTGACGAATTAAGGGACACTCTGTATATTGAAGCCCGGTCAGAAAAGGTGAAATATTTCTTACATTGCTTGAGGAAACCTAGACATTTCGCAGCAACATTGTATATGTGGTCATTCCAACGTAAGTTTTCATTGACACACATACCGAGAATGGAAAGTTTATCGGTTTCGACGATGCAAGTGCAATTTCGCTTTAACGACAACAGACAGCATTGTGTTTTGGAAGCATTAAATTCTACCCTGTTAGTGGTTCCCCAATTAGTTATGCTGGTAATATCAGAATTTAATGAGCTTATGATATGCTGACGTTCCCGTTCTATAGCCGAAGAGCAGGGACGTCAGTCCGAAAACGAATATGAAAAGCAGAGATTACTGTCGTCAGCAAAGGAATGGTTCAATGTTATATTGAATTAGAAGTGGCAGACAAGAGGTCATTGATAAAAACTAAAAAGAGTGTCGGAGACAGAACGGAGCCCTGGGGCACACCAGCATGTATTTTTTGTATATCAGACTTGAAACCACCCAAGACAACTTGAATTGAACGTTCCAAAAGGTAGTCGCCAAACCCAAATGCACGTATTTGCGACAAAAAGCCAGATGTCAAACTACGTCAAATGCCTTAGAAATATCAAGTGCAACTATCTTGCTTGCACCAGATTGATGTATGGTTTGGTTCCACTTGTCGGTGAGACATGCCATCACATCATCAGTGGATCTGTTGCTACGAAAACCGTGCTGCCGGTCATTAAGAAGTTTTTGTGTTTCGAGCTATTTCATAAGCCGACAGTTTATCAGCGTTTCCATGATCTTGGAAAGAAGGGACGTAAGTGCAATGGGTCTGTAGGAGGAGAGGGAAGAAAATTCGCCTTTCTTAGGGACAGGCTGGACAAATTCTGTTTTCCGTCTGCTCGAAAAGAGTCCTAAAGACTAGGATTGATGGGCAAGCTTACGCCGTGGTTTTGCTAGCGTGGAAGAATACCTCTTCAGAAGAAGCGGAGATATACCATCTACACCAGCGGATTTATGTATGCTGAAATCTTTAAGTACTCTTGCTACTACATGAGTGCGAAAGTAGATTAGTCCCATTGTAGATTCGACGCACTTAAGTGTAGGCGGGGACAAAGCACAATCTGGGAGTGTTGAGCTAGTCGCAAAGTGTGCAAGAAGCAGATTGGCCTTGTCCAAAGAGCTGACAACTGGAATGTCATTGTAAATGAGCGTTGGGATTGAGGATGAGGCAGAATTTCTAATGTTTTTGACAAACGACCAAAAATGTTTACTGCCTTTGGGACATTGCAATATTTTTTGCCTCAGTTCTTGGTCGTATTGGAATTTCACTCACTTAAGAAAGGCGTTGCAGTCATTTCTGGCTCGTTTGAACTTTTTTCGATTTTCCACTGTCGGGTTGGTCTTGTAGAACCGGAAAAACATTTCCCAAACCATGACAGCCTCGAGCCTCTCAGCTCGAGTCGTACCCTGCCTTTTCTTTTGGTTTGATACTCTTCATCCGATTAAGGATAAAGTTTCTCATTCCAAAGAGTATATTATCTGTGATCGTATCAGCAGCGGCATCCACGTCGTAATCGAGGAAACACAACGACCAGTTAAAATTCCTAAAGAAGCTGTTAAGACCGCTCCAACTGTATTGCCATACAGATCTTATGTAACAACACATAACATACAAGCATCTATGAGTAAGTGTTGTTTTAACCGACACGAAGTCGAGCTTAGGAGAAGATGAAGTTGCACTGAGAGAGGAGTCCAAGCTGTTGTGAATAACCAGTAGGGCGCCTCTACAAGGGGATTCAATCAAGGGGGGTATGCGATCGTCATCCCGAAAATCTGTAAAAGAAAGAGGGAATAACTCCTGATTTTTTATGTTGGGGATAAAATTAGTTTCAATCAGGGCGTAGATATCAAATGGGAGAGCATGAGATTGACGCAAAACGGCTTGGGTTTTAGAACACAGTCCTCTTACGTTCTGGTAAAAGAAGGTGAGAGGAAGGTTTTGCATGACTTTTTAGGATCGAAAAAATTTATCGCCACATATCACTGACTAGATTGCTTTAGCCGTTTTTGGTTTGTTTGCGTGTGCAAATGGGCGCACGCTTAGGGGATTATGAACACCCGTAAAATATTTGCCCGCAGCGCAGACGAAGGAAATTTACAGAAGAATGAAAGTGAGATACCGATGTACGTTGATTTTAAATGTTTGGAGATTATAATCACTAAGAAATAAAGAGTTTACCACGATATTCTATAAGCTAGTTATAAGGCTTAGGAAAGAATCGCGATATTTCAGAGTATGTTCAAACGTGGACTTGAGGATAAACTGAAGAGCATTCATAGGGATACGGTTTCACGATTGAAGGTTTGAAGGGGTGGAATCCTGTTGGTAGTATGGTTGTGAAATAGCAATAAAACAAGGCCATGTTCGTTGTCATTGGACTGGACAATATGATTTTTATCGGCATCGGTCCTACCTAAACAGTGCAAAAACAGAGAGAGACCAGATGTAGCCATCATAACCCAATTTTGAACGGATAAATGTTTTATATATTGAGGCCATGTCAGACGGATCGAAATTATGTCTTACATCAGTTGGAAAATACAAGATATTCAGCAGTAATTCAAATGTCATTCATTGATAATGCTCTGCCTCTATAACAACAGAAAGCATTAAGTTTGGAATCATTCAATTCCACTCGGATTGAGTTTTCCGAATTAGTTATACTAATATCCGAATTTAATGAGCTTAACATACGCTGCTAATCCCATTCTACAGCTGAAAAACAGGGATGAGTTTCTGGAAAGGAATTCGAAAAGCGAGAGTACTGCGTCCAGCAGAAGAATAACCTGGAAAAAAGTATCAGATAGGAGATCATTAATGAAAATCAAAAAGAGTATCGGAGACAAAACGGAGTCATATGACACACGGGTTGTTTCTAAAAGGTAATTTCTTCTCCGTTCAAGAAGAAATCCGTCGATCCAAATTCACGCGTTTTCGATAAAAGAGCTTGATGCCAAACTTAGTTAAATGGCTTAGAAATATCAAGTGAAACCATCTTGCTTTCACCAGGTTGATGTAGAATTCTCTTTCACTTTTAGCGCATGACATGCCATTAAATCACTAGTGGACGATGGACGGAAGTTTTTGTGTCTTGAGATATTTCATGAATTCAATGGGTCTGTCCCAGGTTTCATTAACGTGCTGGACAAGATCACTTTTTTTATCTAGAAGAGCACCTCTTCTGAATAGAGACTAGCGGATTTGTGTATATAGAGGTCTTTGAGTACTTTTGCTACTATACGTGTGTGAACGTAGGTGAAGACAGGACACAATCTGAAAGCGTTGAACTGGCTGAGATGTTTACTGGCCTTTTCCAAAGATCTGACTGGAATGCCATTACAAATAAACTTTGGGATAGAGAATGAGGCACAGTTTTTAATATGTTGAACGAACGACCTTTAATAACATTGGGAGACTGTAATACTTTTCGCCTGAGTTTTTGGTCGGGTTGAAATTCCATGTGCTTTAGAAACGCGTTGCACTGATTCCTGGCACGTTTGAACTGTTTCAGTTTTCTTCCTTCAGATTGGCGTTATAGAACCGAACAAAAAACAGTTTTATAACCCTGCTACCCTTTTCATAGCTCGTGGCACACGGCGCTTTTGCTTTTGTTTTGGTACTCTTCATCTGTTGGGAGTAAAAGGATGTCATTTCCAAAAGAATAGTGTTTGCAATTGTATCAGCAGTTGTATCCAGAATGTCGAAGCCATTCCGAATTGTATGCATTGGAATCGCCCGTAATAACGATTTCAGTATGAGGATGCAGGGATATAATTAGTAGAATGGAGGCAGATAATGCAATACATCAAGTTCGCTAAAATTTTACCTGCTATCTAGTTTGAGGCTTCTGTAAATAAAGAAATACTTGATGATATGCTTACGGAGATGAAGTTTTAACCACATGAATTTGAGTTCCGGATTGAAACAGTGATCACATTGCGGTGGAATTCGGTAAGCTACACCACCACGCACGCAAATGGCGAGACTGTGGTGAGAAAAGTTTAGCGACAATAGTTCGTATCCATTAGCAGAACTGAGTGATTAGAGAGGTAAGAGCTTGGGTCTACCCGTTTTTCATCAAGTGCCAAAAGAGCTCGCCTATGCTTATGGACGATATTTGAAGTTTGCCTGCTGACATCTTCCTATTGTACATCCCACTATAGTATGCGAATGTCTGAAACCTTTTATCAACACCTAGATTGACCTCTGTGTGGTTTAATGCTAGACATGTTCACCATCAAACAGAATTACTTCAAATCTTCGAGTTTAATGAACGACGCCCAAGAGATAAATACGAGAATATGCTTATCACTATTTCTTCATCCAAAGACAGCTCTGCTCTATGGTGCTGTAAGCTACAGAACATGCTGAAATTGCTAAACAATTTAAGCTAATTGTATCTGGATCCTAGACTAAAATGACATTAAAGCCTATGACACCTCGAATATACTTGATGAGCAGACTCTCGATGTTTGCAACAGATGTTGGGGACTGCATTAATATTTGGTTGTGTTGTAAACTCTTTAATGGATATTATGTGCTTTCGGCATCTCCAAAATATCAAGGGGGATCTCGTTGCCAATGCTTACACAAAGTACGTCAATGCACCTTTACTTCACATGAGTGGTTCGTTCAAACAATTAGTTGATGCCACAGTACGCAATTTCGAAAAAAAATAATCCGAAAAATGTAAATCCGGTGCAATCCAGGGTTTAGTCTCTGTATACACAGAACTGCTCGTATAGCAAGACAATGCGAGATGTTTTCATCAGCAGAACTTCTAATTTTCTAAGGTTTGTCATTAATTTTGCGGTGCGATTTAATGAGATTATAGTCAGCACACTGTGATATCTATGTTCTATGTTCGGATTAAAAACCATCAACTAAATTGAACATATTGCGATAGACGCAAGGCACTCTTCCAATTGCATCTATTTAAGACCTCTTTCTACCAGAATAAGCCATTCATTCTATCACGTGCTGACTGGTTTTGTACTTGCATATCTATAGTTTCGAGGAAACGTATTTCTAGTCATCTGTGTAAGTGAATATTTTCAAATCAGATTCCCTCATAAATCTCATCCCACCTAAGAAAATTCCTCCGCGTGTGCAACCGTATGTTTGGTAAGTGTCTACGCGTGGACAATAAATCTAAAACCAGCGCCGAATTTCAGAAGTGATACACTTTAACTTTCGCTTTCTACCAGAATGCAAAACATCTTATTGGCAGTCAGAAAAGTAACCAAGGAGCAAACATGAATCAAAAGAGTTTGGCCATTCTCACCTTTCTCTCAATCGTACTATCAATAATTTCCCTGAAAAAAGTCACCCTCAATCGCACGTTAATATTGACAGCAAACGAATTAATCTGCCGAATAAATTCAAAATCGTGACAAAGAAAAAGTCAGCTTGTTGCGAAACCATGCACGGTCGCCCAAAAGTGTCAGCAGTAAAGCAATTTGAAGTATCGCACATGGTACATGAGAATCAACGCGATTAGAATGTCTAATCAGCCAAAGTTGCGGACGTGTATCTAGGATTAATCAGCCAACCGGTATTTGGAAGTCTGCCAATTGTCGCACTTTCCTTTATCGTTATTTATTATCAAATCATGTGCTCTACGAGTATGATCACTGTTTTATATTATCAATAAAAGTGTCGCGACTACTTGCTGATTTTTGAAAAAGATGTACAACGGCAGGTAAATGATACTCGTACAAGATACATCTAAGGAATTAGGCCCGTCCAATTGGAATTTCGTGGACATTTTTTTTCGAAACGTTATTTATAACAAACTGGTACGGGTTTTTTTTATATTAAAACATTTATTTAGTTTCTTAAAGGGAAACACAGAAAAAAAAAATTAATTAAAAAAATGTGAAAGGCAATTCAAGTAGAACCTGTAAATCTTGAATTTCACATTTGAATTTGTACCCGGTTATACCCTCTGTACACGTCCTATCCAATCCGATCAGAGATTGCCGCTTAACCCTTTAACATTTCGACTTGGAACAAGTGGATTAAATTAACACGCACCTTTTGAGGAATTTAATAAATAAAATGTTAGCTCTTATCTCGGTGACCACATGCCAGTGAAAGGCGATTGAGGTTTATGTTACGGATCTTATTCGTCATTCTGGGTCCAAGTCGGATTAATCTGAAATCTGCTACGAACGGAACCAATTTATCATAAGACCAATTATCAAAGGACTCAACTAAACTGGAGCGGAAATTATAATGCTCTGATAGAGCAACAGAGATGAGTTAACTAAGCACACGTTTATCATGTCCAAAGCCCATATCTACTCGTATGTGTATAATACATATATTAATCTCTAACGTAAAGCCTCTGGTTCAAGAAAAAGTGATCAGAAAAGGGTTAAAGTTTTCACATACCAATATATGTATTTACTAGTATTTTGGTTTATTCGATGGCGTCAAGCATAGGCTTTTGTCGCATGTATATGTATGATCCACTATATATGAACAATGATGTTGGCAGCAACCAACCATGAAGTGAGATCCCAGTGCCGTCATTGTAAATACTAGTATGCTACTTTTAGATACTACTCGACAAGAACGGACTTCGTACTATCGCCACTAGCTGAAGATCTAATCAAAGACTCTGCTATGCTGTTTACAATCTATCACCGAAATCAAGCAGCGTCTTGCGCTATGGAATTTGAAAATGAAAAAAAATGGATACGGCCACTTTGCAGTTTTGTAAATTGATTAGTTTAGTTTAACCATCTTGAAGGCGGTCTATCTATGATGCCGAAATGCTTTACGCATAATAAAAATCTTCGGTTCCATTCCGGAGGTTGAGAGAAGTGCCGATATAAAGAGCAAGATTGAGTGGGCTGAAAACATCCTAAAAGACTGCTTCCACTGCTCCCAAAACAACAAAAGACTCTTCCATGTGCCAGAGATCTTCGTAGGAAATCGTGCCGGTTCACAAGACTCCCAAAACTTACGACACTAAAACCCCTGGGCCATCCAACAGCACATCTCTGAGGTCTTTCAGCGAAGTCCTGAAGGAGGGAATAATGATAGCGGTAATCGACAAAAACGACATGGACGGATCAATAACACCTGAACGGTGGCAGTTGGTCAAGCTAAAGCAACTTCTGCAATTGCAGCTATTCGCCTTAAGGCCAGTACACAGTGGACAAATAATTCATTTGGTCACGCTAACATTCTTAATACATTTAGAATCCTCACAGAAAGCATCGATTACACCATACCTGAACTTTGGTTTGACAAAGGTTTCAATGTAGGCTTCCCCTCTACATCCTTCTGGGAGGAAGATGCTTTCACGGAGGAGTGAATCCAGTCCATTTCTACATACATGGATCTAAAACCGATAGCGGGGTTGGTGGCCGTGTTTTCTCAGATAAGTTAAATCTAAGCCTCTCTTTCCGTCTTCCAAATCATTGTAGCTTGTTCCAGGCGGAAATTTTGGCGATTAAAGGAGCTCTGTCCTGGCTGAAGAAAAACGTGATATCTGCAAAAGATATACTCATCTTTTCGGATAGTCAGGCCGCTATCAAATCCCTGGACTCGGTCTCACTAAATTCTAAAAGCGCCCTTGAATGCCGCTCATCTCTCATGGAGATGACAGAGCAGTTCAACCTTCACCTTTTTTGGGTGGCGGGCCACAGAGACATACCAGGGAACTGTAGAGCCGATGAACTCGCAAAATTAGAACCACTCTACATATTCTACCGGAAAAGGGTAGGATAGGTATACCAATCGCTGCGTGCAAACTAACATTAAAGCTGGATCCCAATAAAAGAGCAGACCTTAGGTGGACTGTTGGACCAACATGTCTAGCGACCAAACAGATCTGGCCAAAACTGGATCTGAATCGCTCTAAGTGTCTGATCCTTCTAAATAAGAAACATCTCAGCGCCATCATAGGTGTCATCACTGGACACTGCCCCATAGGTAAACATGCACGAACGGCTGGGCGCCTTTACAAATGATTTCTGAAGCTGCATGGACGAGGAGGAAGAGGAGAGAATCCTCCACCTTCTCTGTACATGTCCAGATCTTCCCCAGAGAAGAAAACTTGACTTAGAAGCTTTCTTCCACAATGACTTAAGCGATCTAAAAAAATATAGACGTAAACAGTCTTCTACGCTTCATCGTAAGCTCAAACTGGTTCCATTAGTAAGAGGATCATAGTTCCATGTGGCATCACAATGGGCCAATAAGCCTAAGTAGGTTGGCCACTCTTACCTACCTACCTACCTGCCATCTTGAAATTAGAAATTAATTCTGTCAAGGTCCAAATAAGATGAATGGTTGGTGGTTGAAATGACTTATAGTCTGTTTTAGGAATAGTCAGTCCATATCTATACTTGCGCGTCGATTGTTCTTTGTCTCTTGTAGTGAAACCAGAAGCGCTGTTACATCGAAAATACGAAATCGACTTTACGCTTGCCCAGGAATGGTTTTAGCCAATATCTGAGTTAGGAAAGGAATGTAATAGAGCCTCCACGAATTGCTCCAAATACGAGCTGTGATGCGGCGCTGATGTCTTTATGGGGGACTACAGCGTTAGATATTACTTGCCATTAAAAAACTTGAATCTTTCTTCCGAGTGGATAAATAAACAAACCTGATGGCAATGAACTAAGGCAGCGAAGTATCGGCATCGATAGCAAACCCTTGCTGAATTGTCTCACCAGTTCCAAGCAAATTCGATAATGCAAGACTTCTCTGAATGAAGCTGAGTATTCTATGCGGCTCAGGTCAAAATAGGATCACGTAGAAATGAGATCGTCAATAACCTTGTAAAGCTATAGTGCGTGTCTATTCACTGCTTAATAGTTCTGACGTCTATGCACAAGCATACGCTATACTGTTTACTTTATCGTGCCTAGCGACTGTCTGTTCCAAAGCACAAGCAGCCCTAGACGTGATCGATCGGTGAGCTAGAAATGAGCTTTAAGTCTAAAGTGAGGTTGTTCTCGTTACTAGAAGGACGAAACTGACAGATATGACTCATTTAGTGCTTAAAGGCATCACCATCCAATTTTTGAAAGAAGCTAAGCATTTTGGTGCTGGATAGCAAACTTCTATGGACTAAACCTAAGGCGCTCTTGGCCTTCTAGCGGTGCAAAGGAACTGTCGGCAAAATATGGGGCCTACCACCAAAAAGGTGGTCCTCTGGATCTACACGGCTATGATAAGGCCAGTTATGTCATATACGTCGGTTGTCCGGTGGAGTAAGCTCTCACGAAAATACGTCATTACTGCTTTTACCAGACTCAACAGAACGGTCTGTCTCGACTGTATGGGGGCTTTGCCTTGCACGCCTGGCTCCGCTCTAAGCGCATTGATGAATTTCCCGCCGTTTGATATTGATATCATGGTTTATACTCTCAAAGCCATCTTTTAAAGGAAATGATCTTTGATGAACTTGCGCGCCGGCTGTCTTTTGATTCTGGTCTTGTGGACATGCCATCTGACGCAGTGACGCCTGAACTCAGAAAAAATACTAAATCGACTTTCCCTGTGCCACAGATTGTCGTCTTCATAGAGGACGATAACGTTAGATTTTAGTCTTCGTAAAGAAAACTAGCATCTGATGGCTACGAACTATATTGTGGAGAACCGGTGGAAGGAGCGAAGCATTTGCATAGCAACAGCCAAGCTGCGCTTAGAAGCTTGCTAAACCCTCCCACGACTTCAAAGCTAGTTTGAGAATACAAGACATCACTGAGCGCAGTTGGAAGGCTGAATTCACTGGGTCTTGTCTGGGTTCCAGGTCACAATCGGATCACGGAAAATGAAATCGCCAATGAATCTGGACCTGAATCTATGTTAAAACTGTGTGCGTCCTCTGTTAAAGCTTCCAGTGATAGTTGGGTTTCATATAAGCACCACTGCAAATGGCATGACTCCTCAAATTGCAGGCGGAGCAGACGAATGCCTTCCGACGTTTCTAAGAGCTCAGCGGCCTTCCTTCCTTCCTTCCTTCCTTCTCCACCAGCAGGAAACAGCCGCTTACTGGCACTGCATTTTTGCTAAGAGCTTAAATATGCTGGACATAAGTGATGCAACATCCTGCGACGCTTACTGTAAAATGAATTACGACAACATCGCGGAACACACTATCTCTGTGAATGTCTGGCTTACGCTTGCTTCAGGCTGCAGAGACTCGGCGTTGACATCTTTCTTCGAATGGGAGAAAGATTCCATTAAAAGGAACTTACAAGGAGTATAATGGACTGGTTGCCACAGAGTGCTCAACATAATCCAGCAAAATGATTTCGTGTGTCTAAATCCTATTACAAAAAATTTGCCTAGTGTGGTTATATTCAACTATCTCTTAGTTAAACTGTTAGATATATGTATGATACCACCTTGATGAAAAAGTTCCCGCACCACACCACCGTGTGGAGCTCTTATTATTCCGATTTGAGTTCTGCTTTTTTGTTAAGTTAGTTAGATGAACAAACTTGTATTTCCAATTTTCTGAATATATTCCGGGAACTTTTTGTGTGCAGATCTTCCAAGAAAAAAGCTGAATCAAAAAAAAACCTGGTAACTGCCTCGTAAATGGAAGTCAGTTACAGACGAAGAACTATCGGAACTATTGGAATTTTGCTGGTAGTGGACTGACATCTATCGAATCAGAAGTCACTTGCAACTACGGCATGTAATAGATTCACGAGCATTCTGCGATTCTTGAGCTTTGAATGACATGCTACTAAAGCGGTTAGTAAAAAAAAAAATAAGGCTGCAACATCAAGCATCGAAGACCAGTGTCAACATTGCGCAAAGCCCATCAGAGATGTCGCAAACCCATAGTTTGACGATGAGTGCTAGCAAGCACATGCAGCTAAGCAAGATACATACAAAGCGGCACTGCATAGAAGGACTAGAGATGCTCACGAGCTCTACGAGCAGAAGAGAAGAGACGAACATCGGCGTCCCAGAAAGAAAAAGAACGAGCCTGAGAAGCGCGCGTTCGAGAAAATTCATTTCTTAATTTCCCAGGAATGAGATTCGGAAGTTTCCCAAAAGGTAAAAACACATAGCATGAACATAAGTCCCGAACCGAAGCCCGTAGAGACGAACAAGGGAACATAGTATGTAGTAGAGTCGCAAATACCGCTGTAAGGCAGAATTCACCGACCACCCGACCGGATGAAGCGAAGATAACCATATCTAAGCTTAAGTCCAACAAAGCTGCTGGATCGGACGGCCTGAGCTCTTCAAAACGGCAGGCGATGACTTGGCAAGGTGCAAACACCAACTCATCAGTAAAATATGGGCGGACGAAAGTATGTCCGTTGAATGGAACCTAGGCATTGTTTGTCTGATCCTCAAGAAAGGAGGCGCTACTAAATTCTACCTGCGGTATTGTTTGAACGCCTGAAGCCGCTCGTCAACATTCTGGTTGATCTCAGATTAGGAATGTTCACAGTCGACAAAATATTCACACTACGGCAGATCTTGGAAAAAACCCATGAGGTCCAAATCGATACACACCACCTATTCATCGATTTGAAAACCGCGTATAACAGCACCTATAGAGACGAGCTATACAGAGCAATGTCTAGTTTTCGTATACCTGGCAAACTCGTCCATTTATGCAGGATGACGATGGAGAATGCACGCTGTTCCATCACGGTTGGAATGTGCTGTCATGCGATTTCTTTAATATGATTCTTAAAAGAATAGTGTAAAATTCACACGCCAACATAAGAGGCACAATCTTTCAAAAGTTCTTCTAATTACTCGCATACGCCGATGATATTGACATAATCGGAAAAAAGTAGTGTGATGTCATTGGCACTTTCGCGAGTATTGAGACGGAAACACCAAAGATGGGCTTAACGGTCAATGAAGGCAAGACCAAGTATAAGCTGTCAACAAGAAAGGACATCCAACACCGACATCTGAGACAGAACGTCATCCTCGACAGATATAACTTTAGGTAGTTAAGGACTTTGTCTACCCAGGCTCTGCTATCAATGCAGACAACGAAACCTCCAGAGCTAAGATCAAACGAAAAATAACTCTTCCCAATCGCTACTTCTTTGAGTTAAGAAGGCAATTGACTAGCAAAACCCTATCACGAACAACAAACGTGACCCCCACATAACACCATAATAAACCTAGTCCTGTTCTATGGCTCAGAGGCATGGATTTTATCAAAAATGGATGAGTCTGCTCCTGGTTGCTTAAAGAAGCAAATTCTTCGGGGAATTTTCGTTACTGTCTGCATAGACGGTGAGTGGAGAAGGAGATACAACAGCGAACTGTACGGGCTGTATAGCGACATCGACTTAGTTCCAGTCAGAAAAACCGCGGCTTTGGTGGCGCACACAATTGGAAGGGGACTTCAACCAACTTAGCGTGCAAAAGTGGAGGCACCTAGCTAAAGATCGAGCTGACTGGAGATGCTTATTGGTTGATACCTAAGTCCACCCGGAATGCAGCGCCACTTTAAGTGAATAAGTAAGTCACTCTTAAAGTCGTCTTTCGTTTGAAAAGAAAAGAGCTAGGATTCGGCGATTGTGTCTTTGTGGATGATGGCAATATGGCTTTTCAGTCCTCGTTAGGAAAACTCGCGTCCGTCTTCTAAGTGAAGATATAACCAATCCTCATCACAATGTTTTTTATATTTCAGAGTAGGTGGCGGCGGCGAAGTACCTGTGTGTATTACAATAGCGTTGAAACTTGCTGCATTCCCGCACAACATCCAAGCTGGTTTGTTCATTTAAGCCTCTTTCAAATGCAAAGCTGAGCCTTTTTTGGGTCTCTGGTAAGAATGGAATCACGGGAAATGAGATCGAACTTATTGGAGTTTATTGGAGCTCGTTCCTGCGCACTCGGTTAAATCTTATATTGAAAATGCTTCCCTTTATCTTTAGAAGGTCGAGGAGGTTCCTGCTGTTTCGTAGCAGGAAACACTGTTCATTGCCTACTGGCGTCTAACAGCGCACTACGCTTTTGCTAAGCTTCTAGGTGTGGTAGTCAAAAGTGAAACGACCCTCTGTTATCTCTGTTAGCGATTGGGCTACGCTTGCATCAAGACACGAAAGTCTGAAAAATTCCATTAAAAGTGCTCTGTTCTGACAGAAATAAAAATGCTTTGCTTGGTGACAAAAGATCTGTCTTGTAAATCATTTCAAAATTATATATACTCGTATTTGCATCTAGTAGTTTGTTTTTTCATAAAGTAATTAAAACTGTCCGGACTGGAACTCTCTGTGGGAGTTTGCTCATTTCAACAAGAGCGAATAACTGAAATTGAACTTCAAAGATCGTCAAAGGTCGTCAACTGACGCGACGTGCCTCCAAAAATTCGTAATAAAAATCATGTCATTGAACAAAATCAGGTTGCCTGAGCACAAAATTAATGCAAACCTGTATGTCTTTTGTTTATTCAATCGTAATTTTTGTTTACTAAAATAATAATCTAATAAACAGGCTTTCTTATTTAAACAATAATTAGTAAAGCTTATTAAATTCATTCTTAATTAATCATAAACAAGAAAGGTTAATATGATACTCGTGCTCACTTCTCTTTTTATAGTTAGCTTAAAATCAATTAGAGATGATTCTCAACCAAGTTGAATACTTTACGGAATGGCTCAAGTCTTATTTCGAGTTATCGCTTTTGATAATATTATAAGATGAAGGTTGAAAGCGCGTTTTGTAAAAACAATAGCCAGTTTAAGTTAGGTTTTGAAAATAATATCTGCCAACTGTTAGGTTGTTTAATTCGGTAAACCTGCAGCAGTTCCTCGGTTCCGCATATTTGACAGCGAAAAAGACAGCTTTCCCAACTTGAGTAGCATTTTTCAGCAAACTTAGTTACGGACAATACGTTACTAATTTTTTTTCAACATGTTGCAGTCATTTGAATGAAATACACCAGAATCTGTTCTAGTGAACTCAAAGAAAATCTAGCGAAACACTTTCAAACAAACACAAACGTGTTGGCATGGAGGTGAACATTTTTGCGTCAAAGAATGATGCCCGGTCAAAAAGAAGCAAACTGGACAGCTAAGTTACGTGGGCTAACGAGCGACAGTGCTTTCGTATGAACGAAAGATTCGAGATATGATTACATTCTAAAATCCACACGAACCTGTTAGAATGACCGCCACCCAAAAGAAGAATACTACCTTGGACGAATTGGAAGACTCCAGCCACAATAGCAGCGACCACTATCGATGTTCACCAACTAAGAACCCAACCAAGTAAAGCGAATGTGCTAGGTACTAGAAGATCGTGTCCTGGATATTTTGTGCACCATGAGAGGAATAAATAGCAGCACCTTGATCTCGTCTGCGATTCTTTCAAACGTATAGCGAACGTTTCCAGATTAGTGCATCTCCGATATGCTCTGGCAAGCACATTTGCGACGACGTAACTTCTCATGGTTAGTTAGTTTTAGTTTTAAATGCATTTTTATTTTCTAAATCATTAACTCTTACATACTAACAAAAAATGCTTAAATGCTAGCTTAAAATTACTTAACAAACTTATACTAACTTACTGGCCCCACACAGGCACTCTAAGCTACTCTAAATTCTTATATCTATGTCTTTCGACTTTATTTACATTTTGTTTAGGAATATACTTATTTTCTATGCTTAATGCTAAGAAAAGAATTTAACAAAAAACTTAGCGTACGGACATCATTTTTTATTTTTTATAAAAACTTAATATCTAACTTAAAATAAACCTTAGCCTACCTAACCTACATACACCATACAAACATACATACATATAGACATTATACACAATGACATACATATACTAGTATATACCTATATATATACTAATATATATATGTATATCTTAAATGCTAACCTAAACCTATGCAAGCTGGCCATCGCTATTTACAGAACAAATAGACTGGTCAGCTCTGCCTCATTAGTGAGGTTGGTCTGTAATTGACGGAAACGACGACGTAACATCTTCTCCATCATTCAACCACCAGAAATGCTGGTGCTGCCGAACGACATCCCTCTTATCGCGATTCCCCACCGCCATACTGAACCTGAGACGATCCACACTGCCGTGTGCGACGTCTCTGTTGTAGTTGAGTCGCCTGTCCCCAGCTTTCCGAGCGACATGGAAGATTAACGGGACCGCTGATCTATCCTGGATCAACCCTATCTGATCTAGGTAGAGGAATGCTTCCGGTGGAACGAAGCCATCAGAGCGCACACTCTCGTGGTAAAGGTAATTGGGGTAGTAAGCCCCAGATATCAGGTTATTCGTCGAGTTCATTGCTCTTGCAATGTGCCTTCGAGTCAGCTTAATTACGAAGTTGTCCACTCGTATTAGGTTCGCCCTGTTGTAAAGGACCTCATTACGATAAAATTTTTTGTACTCCGACTCTGGTGTTCTGTACAAGCGAAGGCAAGCCCTAAGGCAAGCCCTCTCAAACACCCGAATCTTTTCCATTAAGCTTGCTCGCACATTGAACCACACGGGACAACCAAATACCAGCATGGGCCTGATAAGGGCCATGTAGCAGATTACCTTTACCCTCGCATCGAGTTGGCTGCTATAAAACAGTCTCTTTGTAAGGGCAAAAGCGCCTTTGGCTCTGGCCAGAGCAGCATCTACATTTTTATCAAAATACAGAAACTGATCTAGCCAGATCCCAAGGTACCTGACTACATTTCGACAGGCAAGAGGCTGCCCGCGTTGTCCAATGATCGAGAACTTTCGCCAATTTTTTCTAGTATCCCTAGAGGCTCCAGACAACGGCGTCCTAAAGAGAATGGTTTCCGACTTCTGAAAGTTGATTTTCAACTTCCAGTCATCGCAAAATCGTCTTATCTTATCGAAGTCACGCTGCAAGAGAGTATTAATGACCTCGATTTTTGGACCTGTCCTGTACGCTATCAAATCGTCTGCGTACGCAATAGTATGGGGAAGTGAACCTATCAGATCGCTTGTATAAATGTTGAAGAGGATCGGCGAATTGACCGCGCCTTGCTGAAGACCATTTTTAATTTGAAATATTCCAACAGAAGTCACATCGCCATTTTTCACGATGAACTGTCTGTTGTTTAGCATATTATAAAGAATGTACAAGAGTGGTTTACTGATCCCCAGCCTAGTCAGCTTATAGAAAAGACCCTCTAACCATACGGTGTCGAAGGCCTTCTCCAAGTCAACAAGGCAGGCACCAGTACATTGGTTTTTGCCTTTATTCCATTGGATATCGGACACCAGTTTAGACGCGGCATGTGAGATATCATGTCCCGCCTTAAAACCGAATTGATTATCCGGAACTATATGTTTGTCCTCAACCCACCTAGACAGAGCTCTATTGATTACCTTTTCAAACACCTTACTGATATTCGGAAGGAGACTTATCGACCTGAGATTCGCCGGATTGGATATATCCTTTCCCTTTTTGGGGATAGGTTGAACCACCGCCGTTTTCCAATGCGCTGGATAATGTGCATTATTCATTGCATTATTAAACAGGGTGGTGTAAATGTCCACCGCTTCTAGAGGAAGATGTCGAAGCACGATGTTCGGAATACCATCGGTCCCCACTGATTTCTTAGCCCTGATTGTGTCGAAGATCTCACGGAGCTCTTCCTTCGAAATGAACGGAGGTAGGTCACCCTCTCTGGTAATGAGGGTATTTGCCATATTTTCGTCGCTGAAGCGAGTGAAACCAGAGCCCTCGGATCGCCAGTTCTCTACTTCATTTCGAATGTAGAGGTTGTGCACCAAGACGCGATTGTCCAGGTCATAATTAGGACCAATGGTATCAGTGGCCTTGTATATTTCCTGGAAAGTCGCCCCTATGGCCTCAACCTTCTCCTGTGGATCCTCGATCACAAAGAAGTCGTCATCATCAGCGGCCTCATTTGGATCAATACCTGCTATTGTCAGTAACCGTTCGTTGTCTGTTGTCCGGGCTATTTTAAGACACTGAAGGTCGTTTTGATTTTTTCTCCGAAATAGTTTATTTATTTGCGGGAACATATTTGGGTTGCTGGTGTTTACAGCCCGAACCCTGTTGTTCCAATACGAACTTACAGAAATTCTGTAATTCTCTTTTATTAACGTTTGAATATTTTTAATCGACGACTTCAGTGTCCTAATCTCCGGTTCTTGTCTGTCAGTAAATTGTCTGTACAAGTTTTTGAGTCTTGACAGAAGTCTACTTTTCTGTCGGTGCAGTGCGTCAATAGTAGGATTGCGGAACAGGTCTTCGTTAGTCGTACGTCGATACCGCGGTATTGTAGCGTCCATAGTTTGTTTAATTGTCTCGTCCATTTGTTTTAGGTAATTGTCAATCTCCTCGTTTGACAAATTCCTATTGGACGGAGGACGGTGGAGCGTGTTCGAGGAGAGTGCTCTTGTCATGGTTGCGGAGAAGCGTGTCCATCGAGTCTTACTGTAGTTGTAAGAATATCTTTGGACAAACTCCTCCAATTCCGCAATTTCGTTGGGAACTGTAATTTCGGTGCTAAAACCGCAATGGTCACTGTCATACACGAATGTGCGCAGACAGTTTAGCGTTTGTAAATTCGTACCTGTCAGTCGTATACGTTCGTCGTAAAGCAGTAGATCCAAATAAGACCCCCCTCTGGGAAACGACGGGTTATCCGTCGCTTTGAGACCGAGTCTGTACATGACATCGTGCTGACCCCACCAATCGAGTAGTAGGTTCCCTCTAGTATTTGGCAAATTATTTCCCCAATCTCTGTGTCTAGCGTTGAAGTCCCCGCCGATTATAAAATAATTCTCCCCCGATTCCAGCCTCAGAAGTCGAAAAAGCATGTCGAGCTCTGTAATGAATAAAGTGGATTGTGAAGCCTCAGGCGCATAAACAGAGGCCAAGTACAGCCGCTTTCCACTGCGGAGCGGGATGTAAATGACGACTGCCTCCAACACCCGGAACCTACGCAACACCCCCTTGTACACTCTGTGAAATTTTATACCTTGTTTGATGAAGATTGCGACCCCGCCTCCACGTTTGGATCCGGGCCGATTTCTTCTTCTAACAATATAATTATTGTACTCCAGTTTGTGCTTATCGGTTAGCTTGGTTTCGCTAGCGAAAAGCACATCAGGAGTTTGGTCTTGTAGCAATTTAAACATCGCGGCTCTTCGTTCGATCCTAATCAGTGAATTAACATTCACCGCAAGGACCTTCAAAGTTTGCTCCACCATGTGCGTACCCATTACGACATGTGTTGCGTTAGGCCCGGCAGCAGCGCGTAGATCTGGTCCACCCGCTTGGCCTGTTCTTGCACCTGCTTTTGCAGCTGAGCCATCTGCCCTTGGATTGCGAGCAAGATGGCCAGCATGTTAGGTGCAGCTTCCGTTGTTCTCGGCATTGGCGCCGGAGAAGCAACAGTCGCTTGTTGTACCGTAGCACCCCTACCTGACGCCATTTGGGCGTAGGAAATTTGGGGCGTGACGGCTGGTGTTTGAAACCTAGCAGGTGAACGTTTGACCTCCACCTTCTGCTGCCGAGCCAGTTTTGCTTTTTTAATGTCAGCGAACTTAGGACAACCCCGATAGTTTGCGGTGTGTCCTACGTTCCCACATAACACGCATGAGAGTTGCGTCCTATCGGATGCTCCGTCCCTACCCAGAGCACACTCCTCGGAACTGTGGTTCTTTGCGCACTTCACGCATCGAGGCTGCATTTGGCAGTTCGACGCGGCGTGTCCGAACCTCTGGCAGCGAACGCATTGTATAACGCCTTCGCTCCTTTTTAATTTTTCCCAGTGAACCACCTGGTAGTCTAGGACATTGATACTCCTTAGACTATCCAGACGGCTTTCGGGACTGAGCTGCACCAGGAAGAACGGCAGACTCCGTTTCTCCCGCCTGGCTCTAGCTGTGGTAAATGGCTTTACCCCCACAAACTTGAGTCCTTCGCACTCCTTCTCTTTGAGCAGTGCCAGGATCTCCTCAGGATCAGAAGACGGTTCCAACCCCTTCAGCAGCATCGATTGCCGCTTTTCACACTTCGGTGTGAATGAGTAATGCTCCGTCGTCGTTTCCTTTAGGAGCTCTTTCACTTTCGCGTAACCCTCCACTGAATTACAGTGGATGGCATGGCGATCGTTCCCCAATCTCTTTATGTTAAAATTATGACCAATGACCAGCTTACACAGGTCCTTGGTAGCACTTACCTCCAATTTATAGGTGTTGATAGGAGGCACCTTCTCCTTCTTCTTCTGCTGTTGTTGTTGTTGTTGTTGCTGCTGCTGCTGCTGCTGCTGTTGTTGCTGCTGCTGCTGTTGTTGTTGTTGTTGTTGCTGCTGCTGCTGTTTTTTCAGCTGCTGTGGTTTCAGTTGTTGTTGTTTTTGCAGCTGTTGCTGTTTCTGCTGCAGCTGTTGTTTCTGCTGCTGTTGTTTCTGCTGCTGCTGTTTTGTTTGCAGCAGATGTAGTTTTTGCTGCTGCTGGTTTTGTTGTTGCTGCAGTTGTTGTTTCTGCTCTTGTTGCTTTTTTTGTTGGGAGCTCTCTACTTCTATCTGCTCCTTTTGCCTGCGTGCCGTTTGCTTTTGCCTAATAGCAAGCATTTTTTCTTTTAGCTTTTGTATGCTGCTGCTAATATCTTTAATTTGTTCATCCTCATCTTCCGACTCAGATGCTGCTAGAGAGGCAAAGTTGTTGTTGCCCCCCTCATATTGGACCTCATCAGATATGCACATCAACCCATCATCTGATTGGTTTTTGGCTTGTTGTGCTGTTAAAGCAGCACCCATTCTCATTTTTCTTAAATTTGGAGTGGTTGTCAACACCCTCCTCCTTCGGATGGCTTTCGCCACGGCACCGGCAACACTATTGTTGCCTTTTTCAACTCCCGTTATGGGACGAGCGGAACGCTCTCCGCCAGCCATCACGTGACTTCCTTATGGGTTTTGTTGTTTTAATATTTTACACGCAAAATACAAAAAAAAAAAAAAACAAAACAAGAGTTTCAAGACGTCCTGGGATCGAACCCGTGTTCCACGAACTACTACTGACCAACGATGCCGCTAACCGCTTGGCTACCGAGTCGATAAACTATTTTTGCACACTGAATCACTACTAATTTTTCTTTACTTTAGAAAAAGCCGAAACACATCTGTTCACTACGGAGATCTGCGAACGACTCATAACTTCTCATGGTATTGGAACAGTCATGTCTCACGTTTACCCTAACTCAACAGAAAAGCGCATTGCTTTCGCATCCAAGACGCTTGATGACACCAAACAAAAATATAGCCAGATAGAAAAAGAAGCCTTATCTAATATCTATCATATGTGGCATTAAGAAGTCCTATCATTGCCAATTCGGCCGGCAATTTGGACTTATAACCGGTCGTAAACCGCTGGTTGATAAATATATAAAAATCTGCAGCAGAAGACAATCTAACGTCTTTAGGGTTGGGCTATTACACTTATGGCGTATAACTACAATATATCATTCGGTATCGCCGAAGCAGGCAATTCAGACCGAACGAGAAGTTCGATAAGTCTAAGGAATCTTTCCATTATCTGGATCGAGTTTATTCGACGGAGCAATTGCGGAGGCATCGAAGCAAGATGCGATATTGCGAAAGGTATCCAGCTATGTGCAAGATGGTTGGCCGACCCAATTGTCTGTAACAGAAAGTAATCTCTCACCATATTTTAATCGGAGGTTCAGCTTACGATACATACACACTGCCAGTGTTTTGATTTTCCAAAGTGAAAATTCAAGTGTTGTGATGCCCAAGGTGCATCAGGCAAAAGTTTTAAAGCTTCTACATAAAAGGCATTGACCTGCTGGTCGCCAAATATCGACGAGACCATTTCAGAAGATGTTAATAACTACACTTCGTGTCAGCTGAATGAATGAATGCTTACCGAAAGGACATACAAACCCTCCAACCACCGATGACGTTTGGAAGCATTTGCACATGGGCAATGAGAGAGGTTTTCCTTGCCAATTTCAGTCCTTGCCAATTTCACTCAAGTCAAAATTTTCAAAATGTCTTCAACCACTTCGAAAACTACAATAAATGCCTTACAAGTCATCTTTGCTTTCGAAGGATTGGCAAAAACGTTGGTGTCAGACAATGGGACACAATTTTCTTCGGAAGTTTTGGGATCTTAATTTCATTCGCGGAAAGAATGGCGCTAACTTTTAAAACATGCGAAGATGCTTTAACAATTTTCTTCGCAACTTATCGTTTTTCTCCAGACCAAATAGGGATTTCACTAGCAGAAAAGCTGCAAGGCCGATGACACCGGAGTTCAGTGTTTACTATGATTCCTGAAAAAAAACCAAAGTCTCATTCTTTCAATAAGTCAAAATTCTATCCAGGGCAACCAGGGTTCATTAGACACTATGTGCAGAAAGGGAAGTGGAAGGGAAGTGATTGGAAGGTATCATAAATAACAGTCTTTGAAGAAGGATGTATGGGACTGGCTCCGACATCCGAATAAAATATGGGCTCGAAACTACGACAAGGGAAACCATCGTATAATATCACAGTGGCTCAGGTAGTCTATTCGGACAGTTCGGGGTCCAACACCAGCCAGGATTGAAAGACTTTTTTCAGGCAACTAAAATCTCGTGAGATAAATGGTTGCCTAAGTACAACATCAAGTCAATTTACACTAATAATTTAGTCTCCTCATTAAATGTTGGATGCCACCCAAGGAGCGAAATATCCACTGAGCCCAAACATCTTTCATTCGCTTTCTGTCCCGTTTTTCGAAAAACGTAACACATGCTTTGGCATGTATTAAAGTTTTGAACCTGTTTCTAATCGTTTTGTTAATTTCAGGGAGACTGATACGAAAGGTCCGTTACCGGTTTTGGATGACTCAGATGTTTTCTTGAGTCCTGCTAATAGTTCAAAGAACATTGAATCCATTGCAGTATCATATCATGTAAGTCATATTCCACAACACCAGCATAATAAGCGTGCTCATTTTTTCCATCAACGCTCTAAAGAGTGTCCTATTAAGATCACCTATTTTGAAATTTGGCAAAAACGCCGTGTTGTAGGGAAGAGATACACATCATGTGGACCAGAATCATATCATGGAATTAGGACGAACTCAAGTGAACGGTCACTAGAGATTTTGGCGAATATCCATTTCTGTGGGCAGACGGACGAGCACTAGATAACGTACGAGTATAGGGAGATGATATTAAAGCAGAACTGAAGCCATGATAAGATCCCATGACCCAGTAACAGCCTTTTCTCTAAGAATCACCCGGCCTTGGCGGTCTTTTACTGATAGTATTCAGAAGAATACGACGCGAGCTTAATAGCTTTCAGAAATTAAAACATGCAGTTGTTCAGTGAATTTACACAAATGGCTCCGGTAAAATTGATCGTTTAAATGAGACTAAAATTGGATTAATGCTATTTATCAACAAGAGAAGAGTAACATTCTTTGGGCTTGTATACCTTGGTAATGAAACAATTTGTCAACATTTCCGACCTAAGTATTAAGAATCTACAACTCGTTCTATATCCAAAACTTAACAATAAACTTAATAAGGTAAACCATTTTCTTGTAGTGAAGAAAAACTTTCAGGAAAAGATGAAGAACTCGACCCATAGTAACTTCGAGAAGTAACAAGTGTTCATCTGACTGAAAAGAAAACCTCAGAATCTGGTCTTCAAGATTTGTCTTCGGTGTGTGTTAAGTGGAAGTACTAGAAGTTAAATAGGTATTCAGACTATAACGACCAAATACAAAAAAAAAACAACTGTTACAAGGTTTTTGAGTTTGACAGGAATAACACTGAGTGTAAGGACAAGGCTGACGTTCCATTCCGTGCTTCATTTTGACGTATCTCTTGCACATGCAGCTAACTTTCCAGTGAGACTCGGTAAGTGCAAAACTTTTTGGCACTTTCTCACAAAGTTTAGTTCTATTTAGAAGAAACTAAATAACCATGTTTTTCTTAGGAATACATACGAGGGTTGTCTGAAAAGTTTCCGACCGAACATAAATACAAGACATTTTTTCTCAATTTTTTTTTTTATTTTTCTACATAGTCTCCTTGTAACTCTACACACTTCTCCCAGCGATGCTTCCATCTCTCTAACCCGTCCAAATAGTACTTGGCGGTTTTCTCTGCAAAATAATTGTTCACGAAGGTGATTGCCTCCTCATTTGACGAAAATCTCTGTCCTCCGAGCGCAGTTTTTAGATGAGGGAACAAAAAGAAGTCGCTTAGGGCTAGATCTGGTGAATAAGGTGGATGGTCAAGCAGTTCAAACCGTAATTCATGAATTTTCGCCATGGCAACCGCTGAGGTGTGAGACAGCGCGTTGTCTTGGTGAAACAGGATTTCCTTTTTTTACAAATGTGGCCGCTTGGTAAGTAATGATGCGTAGTATGCTCCTATAATGGTTTTTCCTTTTTGAAGATAATCGATTAAGATAACTCCTCCTATCCCAAAAAACAGTCGCCATCACTTTCCCAGCCGAAAACACATTTTTTGCTTTTTTTGGAGCCGGCTCGCCCATTTGCAGTCCACTGTTTTGACTGAGTTTTTGTTTTGGGCGTATAATGGTGTATCCAAGTTTCATCTACAGTAATTAATCGGCGCCAAAACTCGGATTTATTGCGCCTAAACTGCGCCAACAGAGCGTTGGAAATGTTCATTCGAACACGTTTTTGGTGTAACGTAAGCAAACGCGGCACCCAACGCGCGGACAGCTTTCTCATGCCTAAATCTTGATTTGATATGTAACAAACACGTTCTTTGATCATTTTAATAATCTGTACTATCCCTCTCACTTTAATTCGGCGGTCATCTAACACCATTTGGCGAGCTTTAGCAATGTTATCGTCAGTGGTTGCAGTTTTTGGACGTCCCGAATGTTCATCATCTCCCAAGCTCTTACGGCCATCTTCAAATTCAGCTGCCCAAAATTTCACTGTGGTAAATAATGGTGTAGAGTCCCCATACACAGAGTCCAACTCATTTTTGATTTGCGTAGGCGTATTGCCATTCAAAAACAAGAATTTTTCCATTTTCCCAAAAAAACACTCACATCGACTCACTCAAACGACTGTCAACTAAAAGCTGCGCGTCCAAAATGACTGAAACTTCGGTAAGTAACTGTCAAAAGATGCACAACTAGCATTCACTAGATTTTATTGAAGAGTTCCACTATCTTCACGTTGCGGAAGCTTTTCAGACCACCCTCGTATCAAATGACCGCCTCGGCTTTGCTGGCGGTGATTTAAGCGGTCGGTAAAATTCTTGACGACTCGGTCCAATATGTGCGGCGTTATTCCGGCAATAGCGTGTCGAATGTTGGCCTCGAGCTCGTTTAAAGTGATTGGGTTGTTAACGTAGATTAAGGACTTAATGTAGCACCAGAGAAAATAATCGAGTGATGCCAAATCTCATCGCTTAATTTCTTCTTCACAACTCCGAGCGTTGCGACGCTTGTATGCATGTAGCGCCGTCTTGTTGGAACCACAGCTCGGATATATCGATTTTGTCGAGCTCTGACAACAGAGAGTTGGTTAACATCACTCTATACCTGAGATCATTGACGGTAACGGTGTCTGCTTCCTCATTTCGATAGAAATAAGGTTCGATAATGCGCTATGCCATAAAGCGGATCAAACAGTCAATCTTTGTGGATGCATTGATACTTGGCCTTACACTTGTGGATTGTGTTCGCTCCAATAATGCCAATTTTGCTTGTTGACATAGTCCCTGAGCCAAAAATGAGCCTCGTCCCAGAAGATGATTTTTTGTCCAAAATCCGGATCTCCGGCCAACATTTCTAACGCCGCTGACGTTGCCTGTGGTCGTCAGCGTTCAATTCTTGTGTCAGCACAAGGTTGACTCTCTGGCGATGCCCAATTCAGCTAATCGGCGCCGAATCGACATTTCTGGGCCTTCTTCGATACTGGGCGCTACGGCGGTTATATTTTCTTCATTTCGCACCAATTTCTCTCTGGTTGGTGGCTTAAGATCCAAAAGAATGTACCCATGCTCAAACTTCCCTTCCCCTTCCTTCCATTCCCCTTCCTTCCATTCCCCTTCATTCCCTTCCCCTTCCACGGTGCAGCGAATTGCCTGCACACTGAAGCCGTAATGACGACCGACCTAAGGACGAAATTCACGTTGCATATTTATGTTCGGCAAGCGTAAAGCTATGCATGATGAAATGGCAAACCTTACTGAATATTTTGAGAGCTTGATGTCATTGGCGACTTTGACAGCTGATGAAACATAACAATAGGAAAAGCCATCAATGCTATCTGGTCACCCATTACTAATTAGGATCTAAAATTATGTTAATTACAACTTTCCAATCGTTTAGCAAACAAATTTGTTTACAAGAGCTTGCTTACTCAAGTACGTTCAAGTAAGGCCTCAGTTGTAACGACTTACTTTTTGAGTGATTTTGGTTGTTTTGTTTGATATACGATTTGGGCAGAAGATCCTGAAGACTTCTATTTACGACGGTGTGCTGCTTCCTTTTGATGGTTTCCACGTCTGATCGAAGTAGTCTCTGCTTGCATTTCAAACAGCATAACCATTACTTTCCAAATTCACTTGTCCAGTTCGGTTAGACGACAGACCCGGTGCTTGCAAACACTTAGTGGCACCTATGGTAGTGCGGCGTGTGTGCACAACCTGCATTATATCACATCCGAAAACTCACAGAAGCTGATAGACTTATTAAGTGAACGGAGGATCTTTGTGGTAAATACAAGTTTTTCTCATTTAAGCAGCCACAACGGCACATACGAGTAGCGATGTCTTGATCAAAACACGATAAGCCAGATTGATCATATTGAGGTAGACGGAAGACACACATTCAGTATTCTGGATGAGGTGATTTGGACCAATACTTTGGCAGCACAGCGGCGGTAAATACTGTGAGAATACTGTGGACGACTATAATCACAAAAACTAAAGTCGAGAGTAACAGAAGATATTGCTGCTGGAATGAGGTTCGAAAATTGTAAAAGAAGGTAAAAAGAACGTGCCAACGCAACGAAATCTGAACGGAGTATGAAAAGACAAACAGGGGATCAACGTAGTACGGATGTCGATGTTGAAAATTTTGAAAATTCACTTTATAGAACTAAAACGCCGAGGGCGACGAAAATACTGCTGCCAGATCGGTCACAGCACTTAAACCAGACGAAGATCATGAAAACTTCTTTTCACACAACAAAAGCGAGGTAAGGATAGCACCACCCAAACTGAAATGAAATAAATACGCGGGAGCCGACGGCCGGGCCGGTAAGCTTTTTAGACCTGGAGGAAATGAACAGATTAAGAGCGAGCTTCAGTTCATCTGTGGAATTTGATCTCAGCATCGTATGTATGGTTCTGATGAATGGAGACTCCCTAATCTGCGCCAACTACAGAAACAAAGACCTACTAATAATTGTTTGCAAGATTCTCGTTGTCAAATTATGTGGACATCTAAAACCCATAGTCAACAACCGAATAGGTTAATATCAATGTGATTTTAGACCTGGTAAGTCCGCCATCGACCAAGTATTCACACTGTGACAGATTTTAGAGTATACCCAAGAATACCAAATCGATACTAACCAGCCTTTCAACGATTTTTAACTTCTTTATGGTGGCATCTCTAGAGACGAGCTATACAGTTTAGCCATGTTTGATCCTGTAGTCCCTGGCAAACCCGTTTGGTAGGGCAGGACGCCGATGGTCGAAGCCGGCAAAAACATCACCGACGAGCTATCAGCCGAAAGAAGTGTGACGAACTCTCAAGCCAACATCAAGAGCAAAATATTTTGAAAACCTGTTCAACTTCTCGTATATGCAGATGACATGGAATTGTTGATAAATCAGCGGGATGTCTGCGAGGCATTTGTGAGTGATGAGAGCAAAACAAAATATATTCTGTCATGCATGACGCCTAAGGCAAACATAACAATAGGCAATTATATCTACCTAGGCTCGTCAGTGAATTCCAGAAATGGAAGGCAATTCAGCATCAACAACAAAGAAGACTCTATACAAGACTTTCTGCCTGCCCTATTACGTATTCGGCGCAGAAGCATGGACACTTTCAATTGCGCGAGAAAACTCTATTACCTGCCTTTTTAACCTGCCTTTACAGATTGTATAAAAAAAATAACGATACTGGGTGTATGGTAAAGCTTTTAGCACAGTGAATAAGATGGACAGGTCATGTAGGTCATGTAGGTCCCAGCGACAGTAGTATTTTAGCCATTGGGGCCTTCAAATCCACTCCGGTGAGATAGCGCGGTATAGAAAAGCTATAGCTAAGGAAGCGCACGCAGTAGGAGGTGAATCTTATCCAACTTGGTGTGCGAAATCTGAAGGCACTCAGCTGGCTGGAGAGACAAATTGTTTAAGGCGCAGGACTGCCGCAGTCTGTAAATAAGAAGTTACCGCAAGTAGTGTAAGTAAAATGACTGTCCCATATGTACTTCTTAACGTGTAATTGGAAAAATTTCTTGTTAATCATTAGTTTTGTAACTTCTTTAGATAAGAAAGTATGAACAAAAAAACGCTTTTTATTAAGCGAATCACTAGCAAGATTTTTGTCGACAGAATCTTTCACGAGGAAGCGAAGGAAAAATCATCAAAAACCATCATCAGTCGATAAAATGAGGAAAAAGCAAGTGCATGGGTACTGCTAACAGGGAACAACAAACGAAGAATTCCCGTGTAGTATCATTCGAACAGCTGCCGAAGTGAAAGAAGCAGTAAAAAGAATGAATCAGGGGCATGTAGTCGCGCCAGATCATACTGCGAACTACAGGCGACAATCGGATAACTTGGGTTTGAATGGCTCGTGATTGCAGAACAAGCTTTCATATTCCACTTTATAAAAGCACAAAACCAGAGATTGCAACACTTACCAGTCGGTGAAATTTATATCGCCTACAATGAAAGCTAGTTGAAGACAGTCGTCAACGTAACATTACTATAGTCTATTGCGGTCAATAGGGCTTTGGGAAAAGAAGGTCAACATATGACGCAATTCAAAGTTTGCGGATCCCGAAGCGCAAAGAATCAACTAGTGATCGAGGAAAATGTATCATCTGAAATATCAGCTGAACCAGCATTTCCGAAGTGCAGACAATGTCAAGTCTGACACAGCTCAACAAAATACTCAAGTGTCATGGATGCGGCAACAAGCACCTGGGGACTGCCAGTCCTTTTCGCTCATTAAGGTGCAACAGATGTGGCCATATTAAATGGATCAGTCAATCCAAGATTGACTGCAAATTAATGTCATCCGTCCACCACAAAACAATCAACGGTGTCCAACGCGAGTTTGACACAGGCTCCAACTACACGCTGATGTCGGAGACGAGCGCAAGGAAAATTTGGAATAATAACCTGCCAACGGTCATGGAACCAGGTTTGCGTCTGTTTGTTCATCGTATTCCGATTATAGGTTTGACATACAAAAATATAATTCACAGTTTTCCTCAATACATCGCTGAGGGACAGCGACCAAATATTCTTGGGTGTAACGAGCTCGATCATTTGTACATTGTGGTACGGGGAATCCAACGCATTCGCTCCCCAATCGATAACTTGCTGGACAAATGAGCGATGTTATTTTCGCATGAACTGAGGTGCTACAAGACGAAAATATTACATTAAATCTTGGCCCGTCAATACCACCAATCAAGCATCAAGTCCCCTATGCACAGCGGTAGTCTATCGAAAAGAAGCTAGATAACCAGGTTAAAGAGGTAATCATAGAGCCGGATGAGTACAGCGAGTGTCTGACGCCAATAGTATCTGTGACAGAATCCGATTGGTCTGTGCGAATTTGTGGCAATTACCGATGCACTGCACTTACATCACATAGTTTTCAGATGCCTTTGTTGTACTTGCTTCTATTCCACGGGGAGAAAAATTCGCGAAAATAGATTTGGTACAGGCGTATCAGCAGGTGGTGGTAGATAGCTTAACGTTAAAAATTCTCACGTTAATAATTCACAAGCACGAATCCCGCGTAAAGCAAGTTCCATTTGGTATTTCGACAGCGGTGGGCGTTTTCCAAGATCTTCTGGGTGGAATAGCTGGCGTAGCGGTCTATTTTGACGACATTTTCCTCATTGAGAAGCATTTTTCAGATGTGGTAGAGATTTTAGTAAAAGTGCCAGTAGATCAAGGTCAGTAATGTTCCTAGGAATATACGATAGACTGTCAAGAAAAAAAAAACAAAAAACACAATTGCAAGGCCTCATTAATTTCTATCACGGATTCCTTAAAATCAAGGCCACTTCATAGGTTGTCTGACCAGAAAGTGACGTGGAAGTGGGAAAAGAAACACGCGATGTCTTTTAACGGACTTAAGGAGGGAATATCCTGATCAACTATGCCGATTTCATTGGTTTGTAAGGCTTCTTCATACGGAATAGTAGTGGGTTTAATGAATAACGCACCATGGGGACAAGGGCGCCCAATCTCGTTCTATTCTCGTACGTTGACACCGACAGAACGGAAATATGCTCAAATAAACAAGGAGCGCTGGGTATTATTGCGGGCATTAAGAAATTTCACAACTTCCTGTGTGGCAGAAAATTCGTAATTGTTACGGACCGTAACCCATTAATTGGTTAGTTTAATCCAGACAAGCCCACACCAGTCATTCTGTCGCCTAGGATACTTCGATGGAGCGAATGGATATAGCTTCAGAATAAAACATAGGCTTGGTGATAAAAACTGCAACGCGGATGCGCTCAGTTGGACTCTGGACATGAAAATCACATCAACATGATTCAAGGATGCAATGCCAACATTTCTCAGTCAAGTGACATTGGCAAGATGACTCTGAAGTATAAATCACTACAGCAGATTCTTCAATGGGTGTTGAGGCCCAGCTATTCAGGGGAACCATGAGACGATGGCCTTCTTGGCATTTGCACGGAATCACGTTCTGAAAATCCGCAGACAGTAATTTATCCGTGCGAAGAGTCGTCGAGGCCTTAGTGATGACTCCATACAGACTTTGCTGGTTCTTTTCAAGGCCAGATGGTTTTCGGGGTACTAGATTCATTTTCTAAGGAAAGCTGGTGTCTATTCTAAGTTCTCGATTAATATTAGTCAGATTACATTGTATCCAATAGATAGTTGTATCAGAAGAGTTCAATAATTTCTGCAAACTTAACCCCATTTCACACATTTTAACTACACCGTTTCACCCATCAAGTAATGGTCAGCCGGAACGAATGGTCCGCAATACAAAAGATTACCTTAAGCGGAATACTGATAAATGAAGCTGGCGAGGTTATTGCCCCATCAACATATTACGCCATCATCAGCAACTGGAGAATCACCAGCCAATTTGATGCTCAAAAGACTTCCCAAGACATTTTTCGATACGCTGCATCCGGATAATGCATCGAATGCGATCATTAAAAAGGAATATACATATGTGGTTGTGAATCCTAAAGTGCTTGCAATCGATGAACCCATATAGGCTAGAAATTGTTCAAAAGGTCATTTATGGATTCCAGCCAGCATTCCGAAATAAACAGATCAGGTATCTTACGATGTCACTACAAAAACGCAAACATTTGGATCGGCTGCTCAACACATGCAAAGTAGAGTGAGCGATACATCGCCAAATTTGGAAAATGAAGCCAATCGACAGGAGAGACAAACTGAGCCGCCGGCGGAGGCTACAGCTCAAGCAATATCATCAACAGTACGGCGCTCAGAAAGGCTTCGAATCAGGAACCTTAGAGCCAGCTAAGAGAGGAGTGTTGTAGTGTCTGAACTCTGTCATTTCACCAGACGTCAGAAATGCCAACCACCAGTTGTCAGTGCACAAATGTGATTGCACTTTTTGTCTTCGCACCATTCGGCTGGATATTCCTGCCAGCAGAACTTCTCTCTTTCCCTTTCTTTTATTAAAATAAATATATAATTCAATTGTAAGAATTATTACTTGAATTAATAAAGTTATTTTTGTAATTGTTAAATATATCAGAAGACATGTTTACGAATTGAGAGGAAGTCATAGTTAATAATAATAAAATTATACTATTTAGGCTTGTCGCTAACCAACAAGGAAATTGAGACGACGATAGAGCACATAGAGCTACCGTGGGCGGCTTAAATGCTGCGAAAATTTCGTAAAATTTTCCGATAGCGATTCATTTAGCTTTAATATACGCATCGCAATGTAGGACGATGTATGAGAAGTACAAAGGAAAAATTACAGCAAAGAAAAAGGAAATGAAAATGTAAGGAATATAAGCGGATCGGAAACTTCATGCTGAACAAATGAACTGGCTTTGCTATATTCAACGAAGCTCGTTGGAAAATCAGGTCCAAAAACTTAAAGAATCTCAAGTTCTCGGCGAGTTTCGCAGAAGTAGCCGAAAGAAAAATAATTGTGTCAATCAAATGCAAATACTTGGCCGTAGAGTGTAGAGTGGTCTGAGGAATGTTTCTAAGATCCGCAAGTTAAGCAAATTCCACAAACGGCACAGTAGCAATGCAGGTAAGTGGGAGAAATATGTAGCACTCGATTTATTCGTAGCTATGCGAGTTACTTGCAATATTTCAACGGTTCATAAAACAAGAAAATTGAGACTAAAAAAATAGTTTTAGAAAAGACTTAAAATCTCAATACCAGCTTGATCAAAAATTTTTCGGAATTTATTCAGAAAATTGTAAATACAAGTTTATTCATCTAAATCTATATTGTCCCCTTCAAAGAAATCCCCATCGACTGCAACACACTTATGCCAGCGCTTGATCCAAACCTCGAAAAATTTTTTATATTCGGTTTTCGGTGTGTCCCTCAGTGCTTCCTGCGATTTTTCCATTACTTCCTCTCGGCTGCTGAAACGTGTTCCCCGTAGTGGTTTTTTAGCTCGATTGAACAGAGAGAAGTCACAGCGAGTCAAATCAGGTGAATTCGGTGGCTGTTGGATGGCATTTGTTGCATTTTTTGTCAAAACATTACGAATAATGATGGCACTCTGTGACGGTGCGTTATCACGGGGCAAAATCCACGAGTTTCTGCCCACAATTCTGGTCGTTTTCGGCGAATTGCTTCACGCAAACGTCTCATTACGCCCAAATACTCGTAGTACTCTTTGTTTACTGTTTGGCCTTCTGGCAAAAATTCACGATGCATTATACCGTTGTAATCCATGAAAACCGTGAGCATTGCCTTCTTTTTTGACTGAAAACGACGTGGTTTTTTTGGTCTTGGCTCATTTGGTGAACGCTATTCATGTCTGGATTGCACGTCGTACTCATAAGCCCACGTCTCGTCTCCAGTAATGATCCTTTTGATGAATGTGGGATCGGATTCAGCCTCGCAAATCATCACTTTTGCGATGTCAACACGGTCTCTTTTTTGCATGAAATTGAGGTCTTTTGGCACCAACTTTGCTGCTACACGACGGAAACCCAAATCAATAACCAAAATGTCTTGGACGGATCCACAGGCAATGTTGAAATCCTCCGCTATCTCTCTGATGGTTAATTTGCGGTTATTGACCAACAATTTTTCTACTTCATCAATGTTTTCGTCGGTTTTCGATGTCGAAGGTCTGCCACTGCGTTCATAATCTTCGATTGACTCGCGACTACTTTTGAACCGCTCGTGTCACTGGTAAACGACCGTTTTCTTTAGAGAATCGTTGCCGAAACACTTTTCCAACATTTCTAATGTTCGCGTACCATTAAATCCATTTTTTACGCAAAATTTGATACGAGTACAAGTTTGTTGCAAATTGAAATCCATTTCTAAAATTGTAAAAAATCGCCAACACCCACGATGATAGATGTACTCTTGGCTACGTAACTTTTGCAAATGTAAAACTATGACGCTAAGATTTAGAGGAAATATCAACGACAGATTTACCAACTGAGCAAAAGAAACAGAACTCAAATCGGAAGAATGGGAGTGCCACAAGGTGATGTGGTGTGGGAACTTTTTGATCATTGTGTTATATCTAGCCATAAATACTGAAATACCCTATATTATTCAGTTTAGAGAGCAAATACCATTATTTCTTTTATAGTAGTTTATGAAGTAGCTCCTCTACTTGTAAAAATAATTCAGTTTAAGCTAAACTTTGTGAAGATAAAGAGAATAGAATTGCATTAATTGCATTGCAGAAATGTTGACTGGATGCGAATATAATTTGGAAAACCTTGCTGTCGCTACAAATTAGCCGGGTTTTTGTTTACCGAATTATTAAAGGATTCACAGAAACCGTGGGAATTAATGACCACCGAAGATCGGGGCGTTCAGTTCGAAGAAAAAATTCTGTCAAAGCGGTCAGTGCTCGAATACGCCGGATTAAAAATCGGATAGCAGAAATCTAAAAAACTACTATCACGGTACGCGAAGAAAAAGCATATATAAATTTAGTTTACCGTCGGAAAAATGTTTATTGTTGAAGAGAAATTCAATAAACAAAATGATAAAGTTTATGCACATAACTCGAAAAAACTTCAAAAATGATTCCCAGAGTACGCCATCCGGCCTACGTAATTGTGGTTAGTGTGCAGCATTTTTACGAAAAAGGTATAAAAATATCCGCTAAAGTCTATCGGAATACCATTTTAGAAACCGCGATCAATCCTTTAAGCCATTCTCTTTTCCAAAATAAGCCGTGGTCATTTCAGCAGGAATTTTCCCTAATGGTAACAAGGAAAATTCCGCTCAAAAATGGTTAGAAGAACGGTACCGGACTTTATTAAGGGAAGATTGAACCCCCTCGATTACGAATTGTGGCATCCCTTGCAAAATTTTCCAATGGAAAGGGCTCATACCGGCATTGACCTCAGACGATTAAGGGCCTGTGTTAATGCCAAAGTCAATCATCTTATTATACTCGTACACAACATGTAATTCCAAGCCGTTTTAGTATTTATGGCTATACTAGGTACTTGTTCTTCTCCTTTCGGGCTGATGGCAAATTCCAATGTTATACTTTGTGAACGTGTACATATCATGGATTTTTCTTTTGTTGTGTAATAAAATTACAAATCTTCTTTATGAGTTGAAAGTTAAGACGCCTCAGATTCACAGGTGCCTTTATTGCGATCATGAGTGCTCAACCATATTTCGAAACGTTTATGTAGTTTGTCCCAAAAATAGGCCTTGTGCAAAGCATCGGATACAACGATAAAATTATAGATGCTGCGGGATAAATGAATATTTCAAAACCGTTCGATTGCTTATTCCCAAAAAGTTGGACAAGATACGAGTATTGTCCTTAATATTGAATCTAGTGAAACTTCTCTTTAGTAGCTTAAGTGTAATCCTCATCATTTATGGATTCAGTTCGAAATCTTGATAGACAATGGTTAAGGAAACTGCTGGTGTCTGGAACTCTATTCAGTGATTATTGCTGAAAAAATGCAGTAATTTAGATAAGGTTCTTCCCATAGTCAAGGTGATAATATTGTACGTAATGTCAAATACATTTTTTAAGCAGAGTTCCAGAAAAAATTATTGCAACGTAAATAACCACACAACGAACTGATTCTTAAAAATCACACTGTATCCACTGTATCTAACTACTCGTATTTATTATAATTTTTAGTTTTTAAATAAAAAGAATGAGAATTGTGTTTGTTTGCTTTTATTTATAAAATCGTATTCAAATACTTACGGCACTGGCAGCCACTTGTCTTAACACTATTCGAAGGCTTATTCCGATTAAATATTCCAAAGAAATTCTTAAATGGAGTTGGCATCTTGGCCATTTCCAGCGCTTTCAGCTGCTGGGGATGTGCTTCAAATTTCCCTTGGACATTTGTCTGTAACGTTTCACTCAATCCACTTCCGATTAGAGCTGATAAAAGCAAAATTAAATAAAAACATTGACACATGATGGTTAGCACTTATTTCCTGTGAATCACTTTTTGGAGAATTCTTTTTTTTTTTTAAATTTTTTTTTTTTTATTTTAGAAACCAAAAAAAAACTCTCTCTAAATCATCCCCAAAGAAAGCAAAACACCGAACCGAAATTTATCTTGGCCAGTTAATGGTTAAAGCCAACAAATCTGAAGCTAATGACCGATGTATCTGGAAATTATTTATCAAAGTTATTGACACTATCACTTTGCTGATTAATTGCTACCCGTCAGTTGCTTTGAATAAATTTTAATTTAATTTAATTTCGATAAATATTCAGAAGTAAGCGCGAAATTAATTCACACACACACCGTGCACAGAGTTGTACGAGTATCTTTTCGTTCTTTTATGGATACTGGATATCTGAATGACGGGATGACGGACGCCCAAGAACGCAACATTAGCCGCGGATGTTTTGTATGCCACTGAGCTTGAGCTCGCACTTGATCTTGAATTGAGCCGGGACGGGATGGTTAGTGTTAGAGTTACCACAGCACAATGGTCGAAGCGATACAGCACTGGCAACTTTTGTGTCGCATTCGTATGAGTGTCTAGCGACTACCTACCTACCTCGGTCGGAGTGACGACAAACGATGCAGAGCGAAAATTCAATAATGTTGCTCGGTCGCGATACTCAACGCGAACACAAGTGGAATAAAAAAAAACACAAAAAAAAAAAAAAAAAACAAAAAGCGTCCTACAAGTTTGTGTATTGTTTTTCGATAAAAGTATCGCAAATGGATACGTACTCGTAACGTAAGCGACACTAAACAGGAATGCGTACGCGTATGCGATATGCCAAGTCGAGTCGAGCTGCGAGTATCTACAGCACGTACCTGTTTGTATGCTCACGTTCCAACTATTAGTTTGTTAGATACATGTATCTAGTATGTTGCGCTAGTCAGTAGCTCAACATTGACGAGGGGTCGGTTTGGATGGTGAACCTGCCAGACGTCCATATGTTCATGGAGTTGGAGTATTCGCGCAGAGAGTATACGAAATACGAATACCCATAGAGTGGCTGTGGTAGTCAGGTTTGAGATCTAGACGTGCAATCTCTCTAGAACTTGGTTGGACACAACTGGTCTGGAGTTTCGTTGTCATGTACTCGTATATGTACATTCTTCTCTGATTAGATACCAATGCTGGACTAGGAAGCTGGAATACAAATACGAGTATGAATGCGAATAAGTGCGTGTCTGAGATAAACGGTTTTTATGTGCGAATAATTGCAATGGCATACCAAATACCAGCGATGATGTTGTGGTCAATGGTGTGGGGAATGGAAGAGGACATAAACGCTTAGTTAGGTGTCACTTGTAAAAACATTAATTATCTTACAGATAGGGCCAGTGTCATTAGCTCGTGATGAACTGACACTTGTACCCGTGCCGCCTAGGCCAGTGGCACTGCAATTTAGCTATCGCTGCGTAATGGCTTTTTAGACAATTAGAAGACATGGCAGTCAGTGGTTTTTCTTGTATTTACTGGTGTATGTATATTAATTAATTACAACTTTCTAAAATTGATTATTAATTTTACACAAGGGCGGTAGGGGAAAGCATACAATTATTTTGGTTGACAAAAACGTTGACTTTTTATTGAAGTGAATTAGTGTCAACATCAGTGGACTATCTATCACTCGTTTGTTGATACTAATAGAGTAGAATTCTACGAGTATGCATGGATTATGGATGCAATTTTATTTTAGTTTGGGAGAGAACAGGTGTTGATGCAAGGCAGCAAGTTAGCAAGCTGTTGCAAATCTGATGAAGCTGGTTGAATCAGTGGAACGTCCTCCAATATTTCCGGTAAATCGTTTCGCAAAGACTCCAGATAGCTTGTAGGATTCATCCTAGGTGGTAGTTTGAGATGCCCAATTAACTATTTTCTAATTACACCTGCCCACATATTGACGCTGAATTTGTGTTGAAATGATTTCTGTCTCCTTGTATGTGGATTGTCCGCAGCCCATGTATGAAGGTTATGAAAATTTGTGATCCCATCTCTTGTAAATTGAGATTCTTCCGTCCAAAGAATTATGCTAATAAACTCGTCGTCATCCAAGTTCCGCTCCAGCAACCAGTTAGAAAACTCGAATATCTATTTCAAATCATCGGGGAGCAGTTCTTGCACAAGTGTATGGTGGCATGGATAAGGATTTTTTCCATGCAGTACATTAGAAATTTTATGTCTGGAAACGTTGAATTGCAAAGCTAAGCGTCTGATGCTGATTGATGGATCAGGTGTAACAGCTTTAAGTATTCTTTCAACAGCCGAAATTCTTCTTACTACCCTTACTGTAGAAGAGATTTTTTTCTTAGAATATGCCCAGGAATCATTTCCCAAATTATCGTCAACGAATTAGGGGACACCCTGTATATGAACTGCAGCCACTGGCAACGCGACTATGATAAGCTTAACGACGACCTTCAAATTTTAAACCCAACGGATCTAATGCTTGTGGGGGATTTCAATCTGATTTCCAGATCGAAGGATGAAGTCCGGGATAACAAGAGTGGCAAAATTTTGGAGCTTGCAGATACCTACGACGGTCGAGTTCTTAACGGAAGTTGTGAAGGAGATTCTAGCGGTGAGTTCACTTTTATACGAGGAACATCATGTACAGTAATAGATTATTGCTTCATATTGGCATCTTATCGTGCATGATTTTCGTGTCGGACTGCGTACCTTCGCAGACCATATGCCTCTGAACTGTGTAATAGAGGGAGCCTTGAACTTACATAGTAATTCGGAACTTAACCTATTACCAAAACTCATATGGAAGGAGAACAGTCGATCAACATACCATTTTAACTTAAATATGGGGTTAAGTACACTTTACACTTCGACCGGTTCACCAACTATGGAAAAGTTCACTGATTTAATTAAAAAAGCAACACCACCAAGAAGCCCATTAAATAAAAATATTTGCAAACAAAAGTGGTTTGATCGTGAGTGTTCCAAAGCAAGACTATTGCAGATGCACAATACTAACATCTTTAAATTGCTGTACGGAGCAGCCAATAAGCACTTTAAGCATATTTGCTATGTAAAAAAAGACGGCATTCGAACTTCAAATTATTGACGTAATAAGCAACTCAAACTCCTCGGCAGAATTCTGGAAAACGGCGAAATATATAAAAGGCCATAAAAATGTAATCGCCTCGTCGTTGAAAGCGCCATTACTCAAGGATTATTTTAGCCATCTACTCAATAATGTATGTAACGTAGCATCGGTTCAATACGCCGCCCTATTTTTCTACGGCAAGTCTTTGGATGCACCTTTTACAGCTCTAGAAGTAGAAAAAGTCATTGGGAGCGCTAAGGCACATAAAGCTCCCGCGACCGACCGAATTCCTGTGGAATTCTATAAAAATTGCACAACGGAGTTTTTATACCCACTAACCATGGAGTTCAATCGCATTTTCGAAGGCGCAGTAGTCCCTGATAGCTTCAAAAAAGCAATAATTTTTCCGCTTCATAAAATGGGTGACTGTAGCGACCCAACCAATTACAGAGGAATATCCTCCCTAAACACCTCGGCGAAACTGTTCGCCTCTTTGATCTTCAGGAGACTTGCAAAGTAGGTCAGAAATCATAAAATATTATACTATTCTACTATTGACCAAATTTTTTCTTTGACTTTACAAAAAGGGTATAAAATAGTTGTATGCCTTCTTTGTGGATTACCGTGCGGCTTTCGATTCAATTGATCGTGGCTCACTCTTCTATAAACTATATCAATCGTTAACATATTGCGAGCACTGTATGGTAATAATGTTGCATGCGTATGGAATGGGGATACATTATCCGAAGAATTTCTGACAACATTGGTTCACACCCAAGGTTGTATCTTAAGTACTTTGCTGTTTATTCTGTTCGTCGATGATATAACTGAGTTCATAGGAGGTGGCATCGATATCGGAAGCACTAGAATACCCACTCTGCTGTATGCAGACGACATGCAGCTTATGATGAACAGACTAGACTCATATTGCAAACGTTGGAACTTAAATGTTAACTTGGGGAAGTAAAAATTATGGTTTTTAGAGGAAGTGGAGGCAGATATTCTCGAAATGAAGAGTGGGCGTATCAAGGAGAAACTATCGGCCAACCTAAACATGAGAAAGCATCTTAAAGGTAAATCAGCTGAAGCTAACCGAGCAATTTCATGTGCGTGGGACCGCTGTTTCAACAATAAATACATAGCTCATAGCGCCTAGTAAAAATTATTTCGGTCAACACCTGCCTCAATTCTTTTGTATGGTGCTCAAATGTGGGAATACCGCCCGTTCGATGAAGTGGAGAAGTTTCTTCGTTGCCAATAAGCACACCCAATTATATGCTGCACCTCGAAACCGGGACGGCACCATTGGTTTTAGAAACTTTGAAGATGCATTTCGACTATGTCGTTAAAGTGATGGCGATGGACGAAGAAAGGTTGCACAGGATAGCACTTACAGACATATATCCTTACAACATGCGGAAACCTCATCTAAGAATGGAGACACCTAGCGTCTAACTGCGGACATGAACTTTCATTAACACAGTCAGAGGAACCCATATCATTAAGAAGACACTTTATTGGAGAAAATTAGTGTAGTCACTTACGAAAAATATGCTCGAGCCTCTCAATATCGGTGGTACTATAGTCGATTGAGCTACAGTCTTCAGGATAAATCTTATTTCTTGAACCAAAATTCAATTGACAAAATAAGTTTTATAATTAAATTGGGAGGGGAGCTTTTGAATTTAAATTTCATCCCACACCAACCCGAACTTCCAATTTTGTGCAGTCTCTGTAATCAGAGAGCGAGAGATGACGTCTTTCCTAGGAAAATGCCCAATTTTAAAGGAATTTCGCAAAAGATATTTCAGGTCCGAGGTCCTGTCTGCTGGCGAAGTAATAAATATTTTGAATGGACAACAAGGCTGGAATGTTATACACTATTATACTGTAAATGCGCCTTCCGCTACAGAAGGCGTATCATCGAGGAAGATTTTTAAGCTTTATTTCCATTTTCCACTTACCTTAAAATAAAACACAAACAGCTGTATTCTGGTAGACGGCGTTATGCCAAACCAATCAAGACTAGGAAACTTATTCTTTATGTTAACCTTTTAAGTGAAATAAAAGTCCTTTATAAATCTAATAAATCTAAAACTTCACAATTCGTTGTGCGAGAAGGCGCTTGATGATAACCAAAAGTAGTACGAATTTTACGAGATATTTTCGCCATATTTTCATCTTGTTTGTAGTGAATTTTCATTATTTCAGCACGCTGTGAGAGTATGTATTGGACTATATTTAATAAACCCCTAGATTTTTCTTATCAAAAGTCTTCGCAAGAATAGTTGAGTGTTGACACTTCAACAATGGTGCGAAATTTAAAATGGCACCTCTTGTTGGGTAACCCACTAGGACCGTATTTTTTGTCAATTTTCCCGGAATTTTAAAGGTACGTTTTCAAAGGGATTTATTTATGTTGTACCCAAAGTGCAAATGCAAATATTTCTGACGCCAAAACCCCAACGAAGGACTGTGAAGAAATTTGGTGTCGAATGATTACAATTGTAATAGAGACTGCTAGAGCCTTTTTTTATTGTGTCTCCCAAAATCTGTCGAGAAGTCATATCCTATCAGCACCAAGTTTGGAAGACCAGAGGCAATATTGTCAGCAAGCCATTAGAGATACCGCATCTGTTGTGTTAGGATTCACTGAATCCTTACAACAAGACGCATCAAGCAAAACAAGAAGAGTACAAGAAAAAAATTGAGGGCTACTCGACAACCCTATGGGAAATCGGAGGGAACATCGTCTTTTCAGAGAAAAAGATGGAAAGGAACGCTCGATTTAGGCCATAGGTAGGTGATTGTGAAGAAAAGGTGTTTGAAAGTTCTGCCAAAATGCAAAAAGATCTTGCGAAGGACACAAACGTAAAAGTAGAGTTATAGTCCGTACTCAAAATTTAGAAGTATTACTTCTGCTGACGCTTGAAACAATCAACATTCGGGCATTGATTTGGTAAGTAGGTACACTAACTCATCAGTAAAATATAGCCGGATGAAAGTATACCAAATAATAGAATCTCTGAATCGTGTATAGCCCATATCAACTCTCTTTTTCTATCAGAAACGACAAATGGGCTGTTCTAATCTAAACTATAGCTTCAACAAAAGAAGAAACAAGTGTGGCATGTCTACTAAATAGTCTATGGTCTGTAATGTACTTTTAAACATATAAAGACTCCTTGTCCATCTGAGATCCAGTCTGGCCTAGTTTGAGGATGAATAAATCCAACTCCTATGTTGAAGGATGTGGCAATGTTAGCAAGCTCATCGATTTACATATTCGTATATTAGTTTCTCTGAATATTTCGGCGAAATTGTAGGTCATGATTTATTTGGGCATCTTCTTAAGAAACAGCTGACAGTTGTCAAGACCGGATTCAGGGAATATACGAGGGTTGACTGATAAGTTTCCGACCGAACAATGATACGAGACATTTTTTCTCAATTTTTTTTTTTTTATTTTTCTACATAGCCTCCTTGCAACTCTACAAATTTCTCCCTGCGATGCTCCCACCTCTCTAACCTGTCCAAATAGTACTTAGCGTTTTTCTCTGCAAAATAATTGTTCACGAAGGTGATTGCCTCCTCATTTCACGGAAATCTCTGTCCACCGAGCGTAGATTTTAGATGAGTGAACCAAAAGAAGTCGCTTGGGGCTAGATCTGGTGAATAAGGCGGATGGTCAAGCAGTTCAAACCGTAATTCATGGATTTTCGCCATGGCAACCGCTGAGGTGTGAGACAGCGCGTTGCCTTGATGAAACAGGATTTTCTTTTTCTGCAAATGTGGCCGTTTTTCCGCAATTTCTGCCTTCAGCTTGGTAAGTAATGATGCGTAGTATGCTCCTATAATGGTTTTTCCTTTTTGAAGATAATCGATTAAGATAACTCCTCCTATCCGAAAAAACAGTCGCCCAACCTTTCCCAGCAGAAAAAACTGTTTTTGCTTATTTTGGAGCCGGTTCGCCCTTTCCATAATGGTGTATCCAAGTTTCATCTACGTTAATTAATCGGCTCCAAAACTCGGATTTATTGTGCCTAAACTGCGCCAACAGAGCATTGGAAATGTTCATTCGAACACGTTTTTGGTTTAACGGAAGCAAACGCTGCACCCAACGCGCGGAAAACTTTCGCATGCCTAAATCTTGATTTAATATGTATCAAATACGTTTTTTGGACATTTTCGCAACATCTACTACCTCTCTCACTTTAATTCGGCGGTCGTCTAACACCATTTGGTGAACTTTAGCAATGTTATCGTTAGTGGTTGCAGTTTTTGGACGTCCCGTCTCGTTCATCATCTCCCAAGCTTTTACGGCCACGTTTAAATTCAGCTGCCCAAAATTTCACTGTGGTAAATGATGGTGCAGAGTCCTTATACACAGAGTCTAACTCATTTTTGATTTGCTTAGGCGTATTGCCTTTCAATGGGGCAACAAGAATTTAATAACAGCTCGGTACTCAATTTTTTCCATTTTCACAAAAAACACTCACATCGACACACTCAAACGACTGTCAACTAAAAACTGCGCGTCCAAAATGACTAAAACTTCGGTAAGTAACTGTCAAAAGATGCACAACTAGCATTCACTAGCTTTTATTGACGAGTGCCGCTATCTTTACGTTGCGGAAACTTTTCAGGCAACCCTCGTACAAGTATTGCTCCTGGGCGATTTCTGTAAATACATCCATTCTTCAATTGTCAAAATTTATGCAGAAATTACGTTGTTCAGCGAATATGATGTGATAACACTTGAACTGATTTTGAGCTTTGTGACACCCATCCAGGGTTCCTGCTGGGAATTGTAGCAGCATTCTTTTGTAAAACAGGGATGCGGTCAAGATTTTAGCCGATTTTCTTTTAAGATTTAAAGGTTGGCCTGTTTAGTAGGTAGTCGTAGCTACACCACCATATAGAGGTGAATTTGGAATATCTAATACGTCATCAAGAGTTTCAAACCCTAGTGTAACTTTCTTCCTACTGAAGACCATGGAGAGAACATGAGCGCAAACTGCTCTGTTTATCACGGAACATGCCTAAAGACATAGAACATCTTGTGAAACTACATCTTGAAACCTTATTGGGGAAATTGAATGTGTACTTGATAAAAGTAGTAGAGAAGTAGGCAATTTCTTGGTCTAATTTAATTACAGTCAAAAATTTTCGTCAATACGTTTTTTTGCAACGAAAACTACCGTAGAGTTGTAGGTTCTCTCACCTCCCAGAGGGATTCTTCACTAGATATCCGGCCTACGCTTGCATTAGACTGTAGACGTCCGATAATTTCGCAAGCATATCATCACTGAATGGTTAAGCCACTGCACTTTTTTGAAATTTTAAATATTGGTATACCAGATGGTGATTATGCTAGTTATCAAACCGTGTCAACCCATCTATATATTAACACCATACGGAAAGTTGAAAAACTGTGACATATACGAGTATTTACTACTAGGCTCTACAGAGAACAGAAGCTGGGGCTATCTGTTGCAAAAAGTTGGCTTGTTCAAAAAATGTTGAACTTTTAGCATAAGCATCAAGAAGTTTTGCGGCAGATCCTAAAGAAAGTCCAAAAATCTAGATCGATATCTCTTCTTTATCGATTTCAACGTTGCATTTGGCAGTATCTATATATTAAATATGATATATTTAAAGCCATCTCTGGTTTCGACATTCCTACCAAACCCTCAACTTATGCAAATTAACGACGTTGAGCGCTCGATTTTCCATAAAGATGGAAGAGGAGGTACACGTATGTACAGCTGTTTAAGACGCATCTGTCGCCTGAGATGGCTAGGACATATAGAGGAAATAAATGTTAGCGCTCAGACCCGAAGAGTTTTCGATTTCCACCCAGAGTGCCACTGCCGTGGAGGAAGATTGCGTCTTAAGTTGTTTATGAAGGGTTTCAGCAGCCAAGGTTATCTAAGTATATCTCAATCATCATGAGAAGATTAAATATTGAAAGGCTGCAATAACAAAAAGCTCTCACAATCTTTACTGATCGGTTATCCTCTAATCTCTTGGCAAGTTTTATTACGCCAGCGCAAACGGCTGAAGGTCAGGTGTATGAAAACCAAACAAATAAGGTATATCTGAAATGCCGTAACTGATGTGATGGGTTTCACTTGATAGCTCCCACAAAACTGGTTTAATAAAGGCATTTGGCAGCAAAATAAGAAGCATAAAACGAGCTTTACACACAAGGATAGGGGGGATTTCTGGGCCCTTCGAGGAGAAGAATGGTGAAGAATATGGGCTTTTCAGGCGGAAAAGGAAAGAGCATGAGACGTGCGCGATCAAGGAAATCGAAATAGGCTACTTCTAGACTGAAGAGCAATATTTGGAAGTCTTTCGAAAAGATACAGACAAAGCGTCAATGCTAAAAAATCCGAACAGAGACATCCAGACATGGGCAAGGGAGTCTGGATGTCTCTGTCTAGTAGAGTCACAGCGCTAAGTTAACGACAAAACTTACGCCATATTCCTCTGTCAAACTTTAAAAAGTCCATGAACAGCACAAGAATATGATGGCTTCTGTTTATGCTTTGTTTTTTTTTTTTTATATAAAGCAGAGCTAACCACTATTCAAGAAGATATCTATGTGCTATTGCAAATTGATCATATTGTGATAGACGGAAGGCACTCCTCCAGAGCTTTGGATGTCTGAGCGTTCCGCCAGCTAACATTGATTCGGACCATAATCTTATTGTAGGCAAGATACAAATATGGATATCCATAACGCCGAACAGATACAATCGCAAAAGGCCGACAGGGCCTTTTCTGATCGATTCTCCCTTAATCTCTCAAGGAGTCCGCATCGCCAGCATCGAATGTACAAGTGGCATGACTGCCAAAAAGCAATCATAGGGGCCGTCTCTGGTGCATCCACCCTAACAAAGAAACCCTTGGTTCGATAACGAATGTACACAGCCAAAAACCTAAAAAAACAACGGCTAACAACGAAGAATATATTAACTCATCTCCAAAATCTGGGTGGACGAAAGTATGCACACTGAATACATGACAGTCTAACAGTCAGACAATGTTGTTTTGGGTCAGGAAAGTCCACCATCCATCAAATTTTCACACTACGGCTAGTCTTGCAAAAAAAAACCTGGAGTTACAAATCGCTACATACCGCACATGATACCATCTACGTATAGAGATGAACTACACAGAGTTATGCCCAATTTTGCATCCATGTCAAGAACTACGCAGGATAACAATAGAAATGCATATCGTTCCTGAAAGACGACATTGATATAATAGGAAGAACACAGTGAGCTATCACTGAAGCAGAAGGAAAAACAAAGTACTCGTATACCATATGCTGTCAACAAAGAGGGACACACAACATTGTCTTGGTTGAGAATGATCCGTGCTCGGCGGTGGCTTTTCCTTATTTCTCCAAAGACTTCTGGCAAACAAATAGGGGTTGTACAATTGAATTGAATTGACCTTTCTACGTTGCTCTAATGGCACGGTGGCGACATGCACGGTTTTTCTGAAGAAATAGCCGAAGTGATTCGTGCGCGATTGAGTTTTGTTGGAAAGGCCCATACAGTGGATTGCTGTTCAGTTTCGGGCGCATATGCATAGATCCATGATTCGGCGTCTGTCACCATCTCATAAATATCTTTTGAAGCACTGCGATCGAATTTTTTCAGCATTTCTTTTTAGCAATCGACGCGAACTTTTTTTTGAGTGATTGTCGAATTATGCGGTATCCAACGCGAAGTAATCTCTTTGACAGCCAAATGTTCATTCAATATAATATGTATGCGAGTGGAACTAATACCCAAGCATGCTTCAATTTCAGCATAAGTCACGTGATGATCTTAGGTAGATAGGTAGGTAAGAGTGGCTGTTGGAAATACCAACCCATTGGCCCATTGTGATGCCACGTGGATCTATGATCCTCTTACTTATGGAACCAGTTTGAGCTTCTGACGAAGCGTAGGAGACTGTTTACGTCTATATTTTTTAGATCGTTTAGGTCGTTGTAGAAGAAAGCTCCTAGGTGAAGTTTTCTTCTTTGGTTGAGAGCTGGACATATACAGAGTAGGTGGAGGATTGTCTCCTCCTCCTCCTCGTCCATGCAGCTTCTACAGAAATCGTTTATAAAGGAGCCAAGCCTTCTCGCGTGCTTGCCTATGAGGTAGTGTCCAGTGATAACACCTATGATGGCACTGAGATGTTCTTTTTTTAGATCCAGTTTTGGCCAGATCTGTTTGGTCGCTAGACATGTTGGTCCAACAGTCCACCTAAGGTCTGTTCTTTTATTGGCATCCAGCTTTAATGTTAGTTTGCACGCAGCGATTGGTATACCTATCCTACTCTTTTCCGGTAGAATATGTAGAGTGGTTCCAATTTTGGCGAGTTCATCGGCCCTACAGTTCCCTGGAATGTCTCTATGACCCGGCACCCAACGAAGGTTGAACTGCTCTGTCATCTCCATTAGAGATGATCGGCATTCAATGGCGCTTTTAGAATTTAGTGAGACCGAGTCCAGGGTTTGATAGCGGCCTGACTATCCGAAAAGATGCGGATATCCTTTGCAGATATGACGTTTTTCTTCAGCCAGGACAGAGCTTCTTTAATCGCCAAAATTTCCGCCTGGAAATACAGTGATTTGGAAGACGGAAAGAAAGGCTTAGATATAGTGTATCTGAGAAAACACCGCCACCAACTCCGCTATCGGTTGTAGATCCATCTGTGTCCCTGTCCTCCGTGAAAGCATCTTCCTCCCAGAAGGATCTAGAGGGGGAGCTTACATGGAAGTTTTTGCAAACCAAAGTTCAGGTGTGGTGTAATCGATGTTCTCTGTAAGGATTCCTAATGCATTAAGAATACTGGCGTGGCCAAATGGATTATTTGTCCACTGTTTAGTCGTTTTAAGGTGAATAGCTGTAGTCGCAGTCGCAGATATTTTCCTGCTGAAAATATCGGGGGGTATCAAATAAAACAGAATGTCTAATGCCGCAGAGCGGGTAGATCGCAATGCTCCGCTTATGCATAGACATGCTGTTCTCTGGACTCTGCTTAGTTTAATGCAGTTAACCGCACTTTCTAAGGCCGTCCTCCAGACTACCACCCCGTAAGTAAGTATCGGTCTTACGATCGAGATGTACAGTCAGTGGGTTATCCGAGGTTGAAAGCCCCATTTATTCCCAATGGCTTTTTTGCAAAAGAACAAAGCTATTGCAGCCTTATTGACTCTTTCTTGAATGTTAGATTTCCAGTTTAGTTTTCTGTCAAAAATGAGACCCAGATATTTTTCTGTATCGGAAAACACTAAACTGGTAGCGTTTATTGAAGGAGGGTCTATAGTTGGAATTTTTTAATTCCTGGAAAAGAGGACAAGATCAGTTTTATGGGGGTTTATTCCCAATCCACAGCGATCTGCCCAATGGGCTAATCTATTGAGATTTACTTGAAGGAGTTCTTTAATGGTATTAGAATGCTTACCTGAGACGGCTATAGCAATGTCTTCTGCATAGGCAATCACCCTGCTACCTCCCAGGTATATCAGCAGTTCATTTACTACTAAGTTCCAGAGAAGGGGAGAGAGGACACCGCCTTGCGGCGTACCTCTGCTGACACATCTTTTGGCAGAAGTCTCACCCAGTTTGGAGTTGATTATCTTGCTTTTTAGCATAAGACTGATCAGTTCCCCAAGTGAGTCGTCTAACTGCAGAGTTGACAGTTCAGTCGTGATTGCGGATGTGTTGACGTTGTTAAAGGCATCCTCTATGTCCAGGAAAGTAAGCATTGTGTACTCTTTATATTGTAGGGATCGTTCGATGTGGCTAGTCAGTGAATGCAGAGCCGTTTCCACCGGATTTCCTTTACAGTATGCATGTTGAGCTGTTGACAGAAGTCTAGGGTCAATTTTAGCTCGTATATGGATATCAATCAGTCGTTCTAGAGTTTTCAGAAGGAAAGATGATAGACTTATAGGTCGGAGGTCCTTTGGGAGAACATGAGAAGATTTTCCGGCTTTGGGAAAGAAAACTACATTGACTTCTCTCCATGACAGTGGAATGTGGATGAGTTCTACACAGCTCCTCATAATATTTCCTAGCGCAGGCAGAATAATATCGGAGGATCTCTGTAGCTCGGCAGGTATTATACCATCCGGACCAGCAGACTTGTATGGTTTGAAGCTATGCAGCGCCCAGAGCAGTTTGCCTCTTGTGATCAGACCATGAATTTTGGTCCCGGTTGCAGTAGGCCTGTTTGGGTTGCTACTAGCTGCGAATTGAGAGCTACCTGGAAAGTGACTGTCCAGTAGCAGGTTCAGTGATTCATCACTTGAGGTAGTCCAAGAGCCATCGGTTTTTTTCAAACAGCTAGGCATCATAGGATTTGTAGAAAGGATTTTTCTAAGCCGTGATGCCTCAGAGGCTTCCGTGATTTTGTCACAGATGGGCCTCCAGGATTATCGCTTTGTCTTCCTCAATTCTTTTTTTGTATAATTTGAGGGGTTCTTTGTATGAGTCCCAGTCAGTCACTTTTCTTGTGCTCTTTGCTAAGTCGAAAAGTTTTCTTCAAGTGTTTCTGAGCAGTCCCAGTGCTGATGTCCACCAATGTGGCTTTTTCTTACCTCTTAGTTGAATAAGAGGGCAGGAAACGGCCATAACCTGATTGAGAGCCAGAGTGAATTCCCTGACCTCCATATCAAGCGCATTGGTGTCACGCGGGTGACTTGATAGTTCAGAGGATAGCGTTTCTGACAGCATTCCTATGTATTTCGGCCAATCAGTTTTCCGGTAGTTCCGGAATGATGGTTGACTGGGAGGAGCATCATTCAGGCTGAATTAGATGTATCTGTGGTCTGAAAAAGAGTTTTCAGACGATACCATCCAGTTCAATAGCATTTGAGTGGTGCTGTCGGAGACAAGAGTTATATCTAGCACTTCCTGTCCGTTTCTAGTTACAAAAGTGGGCTTATTGCCAATATTGAAAATAAAGAGGTTAGTACTTATAATATAGTCAAAAAGCGACTCACCTCTATTATTGATGTCGGTAGTGCCCCATACCGTGTGATGAGCGTTAGCGTTGCATCCGATGGTGATGCCAGTTTTTTGCCTACCAGCCACCAGGCCCACATGTCCGTGGCCAAGATATGCGGATGCTAGCCAGTTTCTAGTCTGGCAACGGTTAAGTCGGGGTCGCTCAGATTAGGAAATAGAAGTGCTTTAAGGCTAAATTTCACTAATATACAAGTTCTGATCTTACCTTTGTCTCTTGTATCGAGCGGGACGTATACGGGTGTCCTAAGTCCACGAACCACGCCTTCTACAATCCATAGTTCCTGAATTAGGATAATGTCTTCTGCGTTTTTTGAAAGACGCAGAATGAGTGCGGCCAAAGCCTTTTTTGAGTGATGGAGATTAATCTGGAGAAACCGAATCAGTGCTGGAGTTTTCCGGAGTAGCCTCCACCACGGTGCTGTTGAGATTCTCCGATTCTGAAGATGTGCCCAAGAGCTCATCTTCTTGCCCAAGAGCTCATCTTCTTCCTCTGATCGTACAGGACCTCGTTTTGCTTCGTCATCGGTTTCCATTTCCGACGGGATGTCAGATAAAGAAACCGACGGCTTGCTTGTCACCTCAGATAAATTGGAGTCATCGCTATCCATTTCTGGAAAGGATATCGACGCTCCAGGATCTTACAATATCAGTTTCCGTACAGAATGAATATTTTCTGCCACAACAGACGACGACGACCATGATTGAATTCGGAAGACCAACAGAACTCGGTGGCCCGCGATGGTGTTTAATCACCAAAAGTTGAAGCGACCTGATCGTCACACTACTGTTGACGATATAATTCCATTTTTTGTCTCAGATGAATTGTTCAAGTCTCCGTAAAAAGTGCAAATATCACTCGCATGATAAAACGTTCTGAATAGGTGCACCATTAAAGACGTCAAACATTATGATGCTGATGTCAGATTTGACTTATCTATGTACATTGGTATTGCCATATTTCGAAACTTAAGTACAAGGCACTGATCATTCCAGTCATGCTCTACGCCACGAAAGCGTGGACACTGACGAAAGCGGATGAAAATGCCCTAGCCCGCTCCGAGAAAATAGTTCTACGGGTAAGTTTCGGTCCGGTTTTCCTCGATGGAGAATGGTGAAGACATTTCAACAGCGAACTGTACAGCGTTGCCGAACTCGAATTACCCGGCTTAGATTCCTAGGTAACCTTGAGTGCCATTGACACCAGCGCGTCAGGTTAGATAGTTTTCACTCCAATCCAGATCTACAAAATAAACAGCTATATAGAACCATGTCTTGTTTAAGCCAAATGCATCATATTTTGTGCAGAATGGGGCTCGATTTTGGTTATCAATAAATGGTTTAGGCAAAGTAAAGCGCTATTATATCACTTCTTTGGCACCACAGTTGATAAACTGTATGAACCACGCAAGCCATCCCTAGCGCAACTAGTTGTAGACGCTAATGACAATGATATCATTGCAAGAATGCTGAGAGCTCTCAGCAGTGCACTGGCAAGTACTTGCATATTCAAACGATAGCTGCAAAATTGGCTTAAGTTTGATTAAATGCGGCCACAATGCTACCAACGAAAAGGGACTCATTAAATTGTCGAATCGAACAGAACGTCACAAGGTGAATGAATTGAAATTTTGTATATCTGGTAGAAGACAGCAAGATTCTTCGAGTGATTTTCGCTATATGCTGACGAGTTTGGCAGGAGGAGATATATCAGGAAGCTTGAGGGGCTTTAAAGCCAAGTCGATTTGTATGTACAAATCATTTGCTCAAGTTAGCTGGAACATATTGAACGTATGAACACTCTTCGATTCCAGCCCCGAACAACAATGCAGTTGAGAAAAACCTCGTCTTAGATGAAAGATAAGATGAAAGGGAACCACAACCATCTTGAAGTACGCAACTGTTAGCCAAACAAGATGCTAAATGGAGAGGTTTACTAACCAGCACAAGTCTACCCCAGATTATTGTGGATATAGATTGGATCAAGCTATATACGGTCATACATTTCAGTCCATAGCTTTTGGTATTCTCGAGCTCGGACAGGTTCCATAAACAACCTTCACCACCACTTTACGTAGTTTTGCTTCAGCCAATGCCATCGGATCGATGCATCCATGGTTACACATTAAAGACTTCCATTTCTCTTCCAGACCACTTAATAAATCCGACATTCAAATTTGTAATCTATTCATTAATTCCAGACCAAAACCATCTACTGCATAATGTATTGGTACGATGTAAACGTAAATATACATTTTTGGGTGAGTCTACAAAGTTCCATCGATAAAGTGCTAATTATCTGATAACAAGACCAAACCTAAAACACTTTTTGAGTCGTTCCAAAGTCTATAAACGACATTTTATAACTGCGAGCAGTTTGGAGAAAAATAGTTGATCCAATGGAACGATCTACTGGAATTAATTCCAATTTTTAGTTTTCACATTTAAAGGGCTAGAACTGGATATGGTTTATTTATTCTACGAAGAATCCGACGAGTCAATCAAAAGATCATCAAATCACTGAAAGCATGCATTTGGCCGTTTTATTTTAAAAGAGAAAAGTATCTCAACTCATTGTTAATTTGGGTTTTCAAATTTTTAATTTCGGATTTCCTCGGGATGGATAGAACTTAACTAAACCTACAAAACTGATAGGTGGAAGCACATAAATCAAGCTTTTGTATCTAAGATGCACAAAAATGCAGTCTGACCATATTACGCACTTCATGAATACCAAATTGATTGTGATGACCTGTTACGAGTAAGTGGTGATCTGTAAAAGATGTCCCACACCCCTTGCGCATAGTACAAGTACTCGTAGTGCGTTATGTTAATTTCGGATTTGAATTAGAATTAATCAGATTGTGGGACCAGTTTAAGAACTCGTCAAACTCTTGTTCCTTGTAGAAAGCACACCGTCTTTTCGGACTAAAATTGATTGTGACGGCTCGAAAATATATTTTCATATCCGAGCTTACGACAACACATTCGAGTGGGTAGCTCAACTCTACTCCGACAACAACTTTGGGTTATTTGCTGATTGAATGTATTGGTAACATCTCTGCGGCGTCGTGTGAAATACGTTCAAATCGAGTTCGAGATCAAGATCGAGATGTCCATGGAGCTACAGCGAAAATATTCGAAAACCTGATGGTTGTATCTTTTTGAGTTGGAACTGGTATTCGTAAGACAATTTAGTTTTATTTTTAATTCTTATCTCTTTCGTTTTTATTTAGGTTTTATTTTAAACGTTTTAAAATGATTTAGAGTGGAAATGGGATGTTTTAACATATTTAATTCGATTTATTTTAATTTAACGTGCTCCGGAATTGATTAAGGGATTTAAATGCACACGCAAATTAAAGTAGCTGCAGTAGGTAGGTGTATCACGGATAGGGTATATATCTATCTACAATAGTATCTATTCAGTATTGGGTGAAATAGCGGTTAAGCATAGCGCAGAACTGTGGATGTGGGTTAATTGATGTGATTACATGGCTCATCAGATGGAATACATTGCGGAGAAGTTATATAATTACTTCTCATAACTGGAATTAAAGTCAAGGTAATGAAAGCGTACATAGATCGGGGCAATTGCTGAATGAGTTTAGAATGTTTCCACAGACAAGCTTACGTATGTAGTTTGCAATTAATTACTATGAGAGGTGTGGGTAATTCGAATGGATTAGATATGAATAGTCCTATTTAAATAGCGGTAGATACAATGTTGATATGGATTTTCACAAACTAGGTTCGGTAAGCTAGGGCTGGGAAATACACTGTCTTCATTTGGATTCGTTTGACCAAGTAAGGTTCATTATACTTTTTTTTACTTAACTGCCTTGTCATGAGCGAAGGGTTAATTATCAGGCTAGACGTTAAAAGCCTAAGAAATACGAAGGTGACCTCACAGAATTATTCTACAGGTATTACTTGCAATAGAGATAATCCTCCAAAGGTCTCTTCGACCTCGACTGGAGCACATATTGTGGAGGGCCCATACTACAAGGGTTTTCTGAAAATTTTTAGAATGAACAATGATACAAGACATTTTTTCTCTAATTTTTTTTATTTTTCTACATAGTCTCCTTGTAACTCTACACACTTCTCCCAGCGATGCTTCCATTTCTCTAACCCGTCCAAATAGTACTTGGCGTTTTTCTCTGCAAAATAATTGTTCACGAAGGTGATTGCCTCCTCATTGGACGAAAATCTCTGTCCACTGAGCGCAGTTTTTAGATGAGGGAACAAAAAGAAGTAGCTTGGGGCTAGATCTGGTGAATAAGGCGGATGGTCAAGCAGTTCCAACCGTAATTCATGAATTTTCCCCATGGCAACCGCTGAGGTGTGAGACGGCACGTTGTCTTGGTGAAACAGGATTTTCTTTTTCTGCAAATGTGGCCGTTTTTCCGCAATTTCTGCCTTCAGCTTGTCAAGTAATGATGCTCTTGTAATGGTTTTTCTTTTTTGAAGATAATCGATTAAAATAACTCCTTTACTATCCCAAAAAACAGTCGCCATCACTTTCCCAGCCGAAAAAATAGTTTTCACTTTTTTTGGAGCCGGCTCGCCCTTTGCAGTCCACTGTTTTGGCTGAATTTATATTTCGGGCGTACAATGGTGTATCCAAGTTTTATCTACAGCAATTAATCGGCGCCAAAACTCAGATTTATTGCGCCTAAACTGCGCCAACAGAGCGTTGGAAATGTTCATTCGAACACGTTTTTGGTGTAACGTAAGCAAACGCTGCACCCAACGCGCGGAAAACTTTTGCATGCCTAAATCTTGATTTAATATGTAACAAACACGTTTTTTGGACAATTTCGCAACCTCTACTACCTCTCTCACTTTAATTCGGCGGTCGTCTAACACCATTTGGTGAACTTTAGCAATGTTATCGTTAGTGGTTGCAGTTTTTGGACGTCCCGTCCCGTTTATCATCTCCCAAGCTCTTACGGCCACGCTTAAATTCCGCTGCCCAAAATTTCACTGTGGTAAATGATGGTGCAGAGTCCCCATATACAGAGTCCAACTCATTTTTGATTTTCGTAGGCATATTGCCTTTCAAAAACAAGAATCTAATAACAGCTCGATACTCAATTGTTTCACGAAAAACACTCAGATCGACTCACTCAAACGATTGTCAACTAAAAACTGCGCGTCCAAAATGACTGAAACTTCGGTAAGTAACTGTCAAAAGATGCACAACTAGCTTTCACTAGCTTTCATTGACCGCTATCTTTACGGAAACTTTTCAGACAACAATGTACATATGTACCTACCAAAAAACCACCAACGAACAAGGCACTGCTACATCTTCTGCCACCTTTTCAACCATACTCTCGGTAGATTTGTCCAGATTGATGGTGAGGCTCAGGATGTTATGTTTACACTCAATCAAAATACTCTGGTGATTGAAGAGTGCTGTTTTTAACAGCTTGTTTCGGGAAACCGGTAAGGTCGAAGAGCTACATTCTAAAAGACTTCCCTTCCATCTAACCGGCAGTTGAAAACGTGAGACAAACGCACGGCCCAAAGAGACGACAGGTGTTATCGAACGCGTGCGTGCTATAAATCTCACTCTTCCAGCGGCGGCAGAGAAAAGAAATATGTCGCTGAAAGTGACATCCACTGAAACCAATCAAGCTCCCGAAATTGGAACTTTCATCTCTAGCTAGGCCAGAAGGAACAACGTTTCTGGCACTTCATGGAATTTCCAGCGCAAGATGCTCGAATTAAACTGGTGCTATAACCAACAAATTTTGCAGTTTCAATGGACGTAAATGGAGAATGTGTTGATGCTTCGTCTTACTTAGAATAGAACTGACTCGGCATTGAAAGGTGAAAAATCCATATCAAGGAGAGCCAGAATTGTAAGCTCAGACAAAGCATCTGCCTGATCATCATTAAATCTAGTTATGGCTCTAGTCACTATCTGTACTTTCGAAAGGTCAATTGTTTCATTTTATTTCAAAACGGGTGCAGATAAGAGGAGAGAATTTCTCAGTACTTATCAATTATGTTTACTCAGATTAATCTTCAACGTTCCAAGTCTGCTACTGCATCCTTACAAAACCACACATATTACTGGGATTCTTCTGGAACCATGTGTGTCAAATTCACTCTCCTCACAACAGTAAGACAGCTAGAAATCGACTTAACGATATGAAAGAGGTACACTAAAATGATTAACGACTTAAAGGGACATCGGATTTGGAACTGAATTGGATATCTCGGCCTCGGAATACGCAAAAATTCAACTGAAAATACTTATAGAACGAGTTTTGCAAGTGCGTCAATTCTTTGTCTAAAATCAGGAGTGAAACTCAAGACATCTGATGACATCTAACTAGGTTAGGTTAGGTTACAGTGGCTGTTAGAAAAACTAACCCATTTAGGTCAATTGGCGGATGGCGATGCTACGCAGATCTATAATCCTCCTACTCTTGGATGCAATTTGAGCTTCTGACGAAGCGGGGAAAATTGTTAACATTTAGATCGCTCAAGGCATTGGAGAAGAAAGCTCCAAAGTGGAGACCGATATTGAAAACATTGAAGTTAGCACTTATATGCAATCAAAGAGTGACCCACTCCTACCGTTAGTGTCGGTACCGTGTGATGTGCATTGGCATTAAGAAATTTATTAGGAGTAACACATTCTTCAACTATGTCCTAAGACCTTTTGCTCTTTTCTTAGCAATGGCCCTTTGCCACCAGACTGCCTTTGATATACCAAAGGATTTGTTTGGGACGACACAGGCAGTGTTCCTGTATTAATTTGGTGCAAATCCATGTCGCCTGTCATGATTTGAATTGATGCAGCCTTGAAAGAATCGAGTTCGCGTTTTCCTTGTTGAAAGTCTATGAAATTCCTGCTGGCTATCCTTGTTTCTAGGACGTCCACACGTTCTTCCAACTATGCACTGTAGTTCAAGAGCTTTTCTGCCGATGTAGTGTGTTGTTCTGCAACTATTTCGCTAAGTTTACGCTTGACTGCTCGTTTCGTTCATTGTTCCGGGAAGTTATTGCTTATTTAGTATATAAGCATCCCGCACCTGACACCAGTGTAATGAAAATACAAAACAATTTATGAATTCTTTTGGAGTTCTTAGATTCGTTTTTATTTCAAAAAAATAAATTTTACTTAGCAAAACAAAGACTCATAAGTACGTAGCAGCGTCATATGCTCGCCGAGACGTGTCACTAAATCCGTGTACTTTCAAGTCTCTTTGTGTGTTATGTAATTCGTATCCTTTCAAGTGGTGGAAGCTCTCTGCGAAAAATAGATCAATCTTTCTGAAGGACTGGCGGAATTGGACTGTCCCAATTTAATCATCGGAACCACAATTGCTGCATCATCATTTTGTCCTTTATAATGCAGACTGAGATCTATCCCAATGGGTCATATAATCTCGCAGTCGTTGAAAGAATGGTCCTTAGCATCAACTCAGTTATGTCGAAACAAACATTCTGGAACGAGAATGAGTCTTCTGATGGAAACCGCTTAGCACCTAAAGCCTTCGGGCGAACCAAAGGGTAGTGAAAAATCGATTTCTCTCTGGTTTGCCGGTATGTGATGGAGAATAAGAATATCATCAGAATTGCTCGTCCATTTTCT